>JAWNNO010003359.1:0-20575 GCA_035044985.1 Lordiphosa fenestrarum
GATGATCATTTGGATGATTGTGGAGCTCCGCTGGATGATTAAAGGGATGTTAAAGACACATCCATTCCGAATGAATCTTTATACCCTTGCAAAGGGTATTATAATTTTGCCCAGAAGTTTGCAACGCATAGAAATATTCATTTCCGACCCCATAAACTATATATATTCTTGATCATAGCTCCCATAGGAACAATCGGTCGGAAAGCTAGTTTTAGTATGAAAAACTTTTTTCTTTTAAATGGAAACGACTCCAAACTTTGTAATCGAAGGTTTTCTATGGTTTTTAATAGTTCTACCAAGTTTTATTAAAATAGGACAACTATATGGCATAGCTGCCATACAAAAGATAAGTCTGAAAAACAGTCTTAGTTAGAAAAACTTTTTTGTTTTTAATGGTAGCATCCTGTAATTTTGTATTTGTTTGTTTCTCGTGCTTTTACACAATTCTACAAGTTTTTGTCCAAATCGGATGAATATATCATATAGCTCCCATACGAACGATTAGTCGGAAAATGGGAAAAAAGTATTATTTGAAAATATTTAAGCGAGCACTTGCAAGGGTATAAAAACTTCGGCACAGACGAAGTTAGCTTGGCTTTCTCGTTTTTGGATCTTTTTTTCTCTGTTTAGTTCTTGTGTATCTTGGAGAGCCAATCGTCCCCAGAGTTCTAAAAGTTCTCTAAGCAGTCGTGCGTTCTATCCTCATAATTCACAGAGTGGTAGTTCCCGGCGGGAGACTGACATCTAACTTTCTTTTCTCCCGCTGAACAGCGTAGTCGAATACCGAAACTAAAAATCTGAGTCGGAGGAAATCCCTTCAGACCTCGCAACTTATCCCAACCTCCAGAATTTATATAGCCTCATAAAAATCCCTGTAAGAAACCCATTAAGGGAACACATTGAAACCTCTGTTGTTTAGGGAATCTATTTTCATCAAGCAAACTAGATATGAAAGATCATTTAGTCAAGAAATCTTTCATAATTTCCCATTTTCCAAATGAGTCCTTTCTCCGAGTTTAATATTTATCCAAAAACAGGTTGTTTAATGAAAATTTAATGATAATAATTAGAAAATAGAAACTAGAAACCAAATCACGAGATTATATTCTATTCTATATCTAGAAACCAAATAACTAGCATCTATTTTCATTTATACTCTAATTACTGGCTTGGGCTTAAGATTATGTCCGAAAAACAACAGAAAATTGATCAAAATTTATGTTGTCGAGGGGTTAAAAACGGTTTCAAAGTTGAAAAGGACCTAACAGTAGTTTAGTCTGAACTTTATTGTGTAAGAGGCGACCTCAGTTCACATCATCATAATATAGTCCTTGAGTATTGGGTCGATGCATCATCAAGCGAAGAATAAAGAATCGGTAAAGCTGATATTTTATGATGCAGCATTTTAAAAAGCAGAATGCTCGAATTGCAGACCACATTAATCGTTATTAAGTGCAGCATTCGTTTAGAACACATTGAGGATTAAATAAGCCATCGATCAACTGCTCCCATAAAAGTATGCTACACACTCACACACACACACCCAACAAATATCACAATTCAAGCCATCTGGCTCCACTGTACCTGTAAGCGTTCTGATTGTCATGGCAATTCGAAAGCATTTGTCGGTCGGCTGTCCCCCCGCTCGCAGTCAAGTCAACCCAGACACACAGCACCACCCCCTCCACTCCTAAGCAAGCAGCAGCCACTTGCCACATTTGGCTTTCTGCCAGGAGCAGATCCAGGACTCGTGCAGCTGCCTGCTTTAGCTGTAGCTGTGCGGTGGGTGCGGCAGATGGCGGCAACTAAAAATGCGACGTGCGAGATTATCGTGTCGCTTGCCGTCCCTTCATGCACACACACACACACACACATACATACAGACGTACAGGCTTACTTATACACAAGGTTGTTGTTGGTGTTTTTGTGGCTGTGCACGTCCTCGTCCCAATCCCCTCGTTACCGACACCGTCGTCATCGCCATCAGGCAACACAACTTTACTGGCACTGGCACTGGCAGAAGCAACTGCTGACTGCTACTTATGGCGTTGATGATGGCACAGGCAACAACAACAACACCAACAACTGCCACTCAAGTGAGGGTACGACTACGTGATATCTGGTAGTACCTTGGATCGAAGCAAATGTTTTTATTATCGGAACCAAACCCCTTTAATAAAACAAGGTTCGTATTGGGTTCGGGTAATCATTTTACACTTGGTAAGGTTTCCGGTTAGGACTTACGTTATTTGGTCAATCACTAACTCTTAAAGATATTCGAGCTACTGATATCTACTTAAGTTTTTTTAGTCCCCACTATGGTTCATTATTGAAGATCATTCTAGGGTTGTCAATGCTAAAGTCATCCGATCCGGTCGGTACCGAAGACTTTGTGCAAAGTTTGCTCGAGATAGCATTTTTTAGGACATTTTTTTCGCTTTGCTTTTTGTAAGACCCATGACTCTTATTTCCGATCCCTGGTCTTAGAGGCTTGACATAAATACTTATTTCGGCACAATACTGAATTTAAATAAGACTACTGTTCAAAAGCAAGCAGATTTCAAAACATTTTAAAGGTGGTTGTGTTTAGCAGAACAACTTGCTCCCTGATCAAGCAGTAATTTTTATGATTATTCTGAGAAACTCGATTGATACTGTATCATGATAGCCAATTTGACGTATCATGATAGAGGAGCATGTATCAAAGAAATAGTTGGCTCCTTTCAAGTGATCCTGTTACCGACAGCTTTAATTGTCTATCGATAGGCATGCTGCGATAGACTTGGCTTCGATACCAATTTCTAATTTGTTTTCATTTTGTTTTGCACAATTCTTTACAATGACTTTTCCTTCAAACGCGCTTTTGAGGTTATTATTGCGATTCCATTAAAGAAGGAACTGATTGATTTAGAAGAGGGGAAAAGTCTGCACAGCCGTCAATTAAGAAAACCTAAAGGCCAGCGCTTTCGCTCACAGTATTTTCACGAACTAACGGTTAGCCAATTCCGAATGGATTTAATGAACACCTTAGCATGTCGCGGACTACGTTTGGGGCACTAAGTCCACTGTACACAAGAGACATAGACTATTTCATTTTATATTTTCAGTCCCTTCTTCGAGAAATTGCAACAGCCGCGCCTGTCCACTGAAGAGCCAATTGCCAATATGGATCTTTAGAAAAAACTATTGTTTACAAATCGGCATTGAGAAAAATCGACTATTCGTTTTATGCAACATTTCGATCAAATGAAGCTCTGCGTTCAGCAGGTACTTTTCGATATTTGAACTTTTTCTGATACCTGCATACACGATCTATCATTCTGCTGAGCACGCCCAGTGTTTCTATTCATGTAGAGTTCGACAAGAAATTTTATTTTCGTGCGTTCTGGAAACCAGCCTTCAGCGGCAAATGCTTATTTTTACATTTCTTGGTCCACTGTTACTGTTAAATTGACAAATCAAGAAGGCCAAGTTGCAGATAGCGCATATGCATGGATAGTCACAAGAATTAATAAACAAAATAGAAAACATCAGACTTTGAGCAGTTGGTAAAATGTAAAGGGTATGCAACACTGTTTTTGGCAGCTCAGCTGTTTTCGTGTCATATGTTACCGTCAAACATGTTCACTGTTTGGTCTATAATTTAACCATAAATCGACTTACAATCGAACAACGTTCGTAGCATTTTGAACCTTGTTATCAAAACTCCACTTTTTTTATCGGAAAACTGTGTCCAGCGACGAAGCTCATTTGTTGTTGAATGTGGCATTATTGGACTAAAGATGGGGAAGGCAGAAACGTCGCTGTAAATGGAGAGCGCTACCGTGCGATGGATACAAACTTTTTTTTTTGCCAAAAATGAAGGACCTGGACTTCGCTGATATGTGGTTTCTAAAAAATGGTGCCACATGCCACACTTCACGCGAAATAATGGCCCAATTGAGAGGCGAATTGTTTGAACTGTTTATTTCACTTTTGGGGGCCAGTCAATTGACCGCCTAGATCGTCAGATATGTAGCCTTAAGCCTTTTTTGGCGAGGCTGATTTAAGCCTCACGTCTATTGCGACAAGTCCGCAACAGTTGACGCTCTGAAAGCAAATATCGAGAAATGTATTCGTAACATACCGTCCGATATGTTGGAGAGAGTATGTCAAAATTGAAGCCAACAAATGAACCATCACACGAATCATCTTTAAAGTCCCGATTTTACCCTTTTCAGACACGTTTTATGGGGAACCTGAAAATGATTTAACTATCTTTGATACAATCGAAAAGCGTTACCTCTTAGCTTTAAAACAAAATATTAAAAACAATTCTGCGAGTTTTTTAAGCGATGGTATACTATTTTGAATTCATGGGCGCAATACGATTAAGTTGTCAACAGCCTAAAAATTTGATAAGCATCTCTATCTAGTTGGCATTTAATTAAATCCCTATGAAAATTTTCAACTCTTCAAAATACTGGACGTAGTTGTCTAGTGTTACACAAGGCATTAAAAATTAAAATCTTTAAGTGTTGGCTTTGATGGCAGATGATTTTCGCTTGCTGGACACGAATCTGTTTTCAGAAATAGTCCATCGCGCTTAGAATAATATTAATTTGAGCTTAAATTTGCAAAGGCGATTTTCCCGTTTAAAAGCAAAAAAATGATAATGATCTCCACCCTTAGAGTATAAAAAGTTCATTTTAATAATGATCAGTTTAAATGAGTAATGAAGAGTTAGGCTGTTAGACATGACGAGAAAAAATGATCGCTTTAAAACTGACAATAAGATTCCGTTTACACTGAGTCATTTCCAAAAATGTTGAATGAACAAACTTTAATGGAGTAAATTGTGAAAATATAGTATATTTTAAGATTGTGTTAGGTGCTGGTGTCATGAGCAAATTGTTTATAGTTTGTTTTGATTTAGACTATCGATAACAAAGCCGCCGATAAACGGTCTTCGCGCCAGGGCTGTGCACGAGTGGTTCACTGAGTCGTGCTGGTTCATTGCACTGGTTCCGAAGTTCGGAGCGAGTGGCTTAAAGATTTGAATCGTCACCGTCCTGGGCGAATACTGCCCTAGAGGAAGAAAAAGGGATTAAAGTTTTGGAAAGTCATTGCCTAGAGTAAGTGCGGTATGCATGAATACCAGCCGAGAGTTACGCAGAGATTATAATGTGAAAAATTAATAATAAGTCGCTATCTCGGTAAGAATTAGTTGAGGTAATTGTGTCCAGTTGACGAGTGTGCGTGTTTCAGGGAGATTTCTTCGGAAAGGGTCTGCAGAGAGAGGAGATTGTGGATATAAGTTGGAGCGGTCCCCCAGAGGATCCAATTTTGGAATAAAATTGGCCACCCACCTCTGGGTGGCCACAGGTTTTTATACCACAAATATATTTTAGCCAAACAAGAAGCCCGGCATGGCAGATAGAATTTAAGTATTTATTTATTTAATTTGTATTCTTAATTTATTTATTTCTTTTGTTTATGTATATACTATATATTGTTTTTCTTGTATTCTTCCCAGAGGTACCCTGGTTAGGAGAAAATTTAATATGTCTTTAATAGTTAGTGAATCGTTAGAAAATATATGTATCTAAAAGTGGAAAGAATATGTTAGTGTGAAGTTGTTCTAGGTGGGTGAGATGGTATCCTGAAAATCAGTGTCTGAGGAGAATTGGGGGTTGTCCGTTTTTGTAATGTCATCCTATGGCAGGGCGAGTAATGTTCCGGCAAAATATACCATCTTTTTTTCGCCTATTATGTATGTTGTGTGTGTGTGCCGTGACAGGCATCTGGAAAAATATAAATTTTTTGTTGTTAACCGACCAGTCCAGCTATCGAGGTCGTACTCATCCCTGAGTAAGCCGTAAGCTAGCCGGCGACCTATAGTTGGACCCGGGAAAGAAGATCGGATCATAACAATTGCATCGATTCGGCGAGATATCTTTAAGAAATGGAGACTGAAGTTCAGGGCCAGGTGCTAGCAGCTGCAGTTTGAGCCAAACTGTTAACTCGTCCCCAAAAAGGAATGTTCGCCAAATTGAATGGTGAGCTCAGACGCATCCCAAGAAAGTTTAAAAACTTTGTGCGCTAAACATTTGACATGGTTATCTTGGGTGCAACCTTAATTGAAAGACAAATAACCAATTGTCGAGACCCAATATCAACGGCTGAAAGACTTTAGGCAAAGAGAATAAAATACTTACTTTAAAATACTTATTCTATTCTCTTTGCTTTAGGTAACGCCAAGACTTGAGGGAACAGTTATATTCATCAATCATCAATCATGATATTTTGTTGCGTATAAGCGGAGTATATGTTTACCTTTGTGAAAGGAAAGACGAGTCAGGTTTAGTTATATATTTCACACGTCCACTCTCTACTACGGCTTACGATAGAATGATCTAGTCGAGTCACTTTGAGCATACAGGGTTGTCCATATTCGACGGACCCATCTGGCAACGCCATAACTTTTGACAGAGATGTCAGATCGCTTAATGACATACCGCGTTTGAAGCGTCAGTCCAGGCAGATTTTTACCATGGAACAATACACGCCACGCGAGCGCTCTGAAATAGTTGAAATTTACATTCAACAGAACAAGTCAATTGTGAAAACTCAACGTGCTTTTAAAAAATTAAAATTTCACATTGAATGGGACCGTAAATAAGCAAAATTGCCGTATTTACGCCACTGAAAATCCTCAGGAGATTCAAGAAGTGCCTCTTCATGACGAAAAAGTCACAGTTTGGTGCGGCGTTAGTGCGAAAACGGTCATTGGGCCGTTTTTCTTCCAAAAAAGAAAATGGCCATGCTGTTACCATCAACCAGGAGCGTTATCGCGACATGATGACCAATTTTGTGATGCCAATTATTCGTCGAAAGCGTATGAGGCAGTTCTGGTTTCAACAAGACGGCGCTCCACCGCACACAAGTCGCAAAACAATCGATTTTCTGAAGAAATTGTTTCCGGGCCGTTTGATGTCGAAAAGTGGTGATTTGGACTGGCCACCGCGTTCGCCCGATTTGACGCCGCCTGACTTCTTCTTGTGGGGATATTTGAAGTCAAAGGTTTAAGTTAACAAGCCAAGGACCGTAGAAGAGCTCAAGGACAACATTCGTGAAGAAATAGCCACTATTCCGGCCGAAATGTTGGCGAAAACGATGGAAAATGCTGCAAAAAGGGCACAATACGCCATCAACGCCAGAGGCGGCCATTTGAGAGATATCATATTCAAAAATTGATGTAAACAAATCTACTTGGAACAAATTAAATGATTAAGATTGCCAACCGCCAAATTTTTATTTTTTTCTTTGATTTTTTAAAAAAAAACATGGGTCCGTCGAATATGGGCAACCCTGTACTCGTAAGGTGTATGGGAGAAAAAGACGGCTGTGTACAATAATGTTACGACTATGTTAATGTTAAGGGGAATAGTCGTTAGGTTGATCATGAGTCTTTGAATGTGTCTTCTCTATCCTAGATAATTTTTTAGGGGAACCCAGGGCAAGTTTGGTTCGTTATAACTCTCTTTGATATTATCGTAAGGTATTACTTTATGGCTTTAAAACAAGCTACCCCAAACAAATCTACAGTTATTTTAAGCGAAGATAAGCCATTTTGAATTATAGTGGCTTAGAGACTTTGTATTGGATCCTATTGAAAATTTCCAACAAGATCTCTTGCATATTATTGGGCTGTACATAATATGGTAATTTTTCAGACGGTTTGTCTTCGCTTAAAAAAATCGCTAAATTATTATGGATAGTTATTTTTAAAGTTAAGAAATAGAACTTTACGATAATACTGAAGGGAGCCTAAACAAACGAAAATGTTCCCCAGAGTCCAGAGAAAATAAAAAAATGCCTTTTAAGCAGCTTTAAGGTCAAAATGCCATTTCTGAAATTAGATTCGTGCACATGAAAATCATCTGGGATCACAAGCAACCCTACAATATACCGGACCTTGTTGCCCCTGTGGCTTATCTATCCGACTAATAGTGGGATCTTTATGGGGTCTATTAACGGAACTCAGTGCAATCGTGCCCAAATGTTTGTGACCGATCGATCACAAAATACTCCTTTTCGCACCTAACTAGTCCAAATCATCCTGTTCACACAAACTTCAAACACCTTGCTCATATTTGACAAAAGATTTATTGGCCTAAGGTTGATATCGTGTCGATCTCTTCCATGGGCCTAACACACCCAAGGCAGCTTTTTGTTTCGCCGCCTGAAAGTATGCAGCGTGCGCACGCGAGGATAACGACGACGAGGACGACAACAAGCAGGGCTGTGTGCGTGGGTGGGTGGCGGGCCGAGGGCTGGAGTGGATATGGTATGTGGGTTTGGTGTGTGCGACTAATTGGGTGAGAGAATGTGGGCGCTTAAATTGGTTTCGTGCGACGCGTGCGGAGGCGTGTAATGCTCTGTGTGTGTGTGTATGTGTGTGTGTGTGTGTGCGTGTGCAGGCGACAGGCGGCCCTCGTGGTTGTTGTTGGCATGAATGCTTGATGGCGTGACGGCAGCCGGTTGTTGCCAGCAATTGGAACGAACGCAGAAGGGACAACGGAAAAAAATACAATTTGCCCTGCCTGGATGTGGATTTTATTTTCGCGTTCTTTTTGCACAGTTTTACTTTTGTTGTATGGCCGCTCCGGCTTCTGGGCTTGGGATTGCGCGGGCGCTCGTGCAAGGACTTTCGGTTCAGTCACCCCCTTCTCCGTCCCCAATTGCGCCAGCTTGTTTATGTCATTTTGTTTATGTTGCCCGCATGACGTGCACCGTTTTAGTCCTTTTACCTGGTCCCAGTTGGCTATGGAAGTGAAATACACTGACTCGTTAGATTCTAGAACTGCGGTCGGACGCACACCTTGAAAGTACATAATAGCTCAACGCGGCGTCTAATCTGAATGACCAACAAATCCGAGGCGGATCACTCACTTGGAAGTACCCGCTCGAGCCGATTGGGAGCTCGAGCGTCGTGAATTGTCCAATTTCGCAGAGCTTTGTATTAGGATGATTAAGTGATCTTTTTCCGAGGCCACCATTAGCTCATTCCTGCGCGTACGCATTCTCAGATAGCTGAGGTCATCATCGGGCTGGACATTTTGCACCAGGGAACGAGCCAGCTTAATCAATGGACCCATTTGGTCCGCATATAGATTGCTCAACTGGGAGTCCAGGGAGGTTCGGATGGGCACACCGTCTGGATTGACCAGTATGGCACCCTGAACTCTGGGCAGTTTCACCAAACGATTGAACGTGCTATCCACCTCGGTGGACATGGTTAATGCTTAACTAGGGTTACAAATTTGGAAAATGAATAAGCCAGAAATTTAGATTTAGTTTTCGAAAATTTGTCTGAAGTCTGTAAAATTTTCCAATGGTGTAAATTTCCGTTTGCTTGTAAATGCAAAGCGTTCTAGCTTAATTAACTTACAAACATTTTTTCAAGTAATGATAAATTAAGGGTGGAACAATTTGAAGGGCTAGCATTTTTTTCGGCACCAAAAATGGTGTCTCCGAGTTTTCGGCGCTGACTGACTCTCTCATCGCAGCCTACCCCACTTCGTGTCGCTCCGGCAGCCTTCCTGCTCTCCTGGCTCTCTCGGCTCTAGTGTTGCCAATTTGCAATTTTCCCAACAGATCTAGCTAAATATTTTGCAAAGTCGAAGAACAGACATTATTTAGTTCTGCCTAAACCTGCAACTTCAACTATTTGAAAGAAATTTCTAACCATATCATCAATATCATCAGCATTTATCAGAAATCGATGGATACCACTTTGTACGTGTATTGGAAATTGTTCGGTTCCGAATTTTATCGTTCCGAGTTTCCAATAGATCTGAATACCAAGAAACAATAAAAAACGAGAAAGCTAAGCTAACTTCGTCTGTGCCGAAGTTTTTATACCCTTGCAAGTGATCGCTTAAATATTTTCAAAAAATACTTTTTCCCATTTTCCGACCGATCGTTCGTATGGGAGAATTATGCAAAAGCATGAGAAACAAACAAATACAAAATTGCAGGATGCTACCATTAAAAACAAAAAAGTTTTTCTAACTAAGACTGTTTTCAGACCTATCGTTTGTATGGCAGCTATACCATATAGTTGTCCGATTTTAATAAAACTTGGTAGAATTATAAAAAAAAAACATAGAAAACCTACGATTACAAAGTTTGGAGACGTTTCCATTGAAAAGAAAAAAGTTTTTCATACTAAAACTAGTTTCCGACCGATTGTTCCTATGGAAGGTATGAGATATAGTCATCCGATCCGGTCGGTTCCAACATATTAGTAGTGCGCAGCAAAAAGAAGACTCTGTGCAAAATTTCAGCTCGTTAGCTTTCGTTCGCGTAGAAACAGACAGACAGACGGACGGAGAAAGCTCAATCGACTTAGCTCGTCACCCTGATCAAGAATATATATAGTTTGTGGGGTCGGAAATGAGTATTTCTATGCGTTGCAAACTTCTGGGCAAAATTATAATACCCTTTGCAAGAGTATTAAAATTGGTGGTAGGAACATTTGACAAACAAGACAGTAATGGAAAGATGCATAAAAGTTATATAGGGTTTTTAAAACGGCTAGAAATTTCGATACCCCATGTCTGTTTCTATGCGATTCCCTACGTCAGTTTGAAAGCTATAGTTACGAAACTTTGCACAAAGTCTTGTAGAACAAATACGCTGCACAAGTACCGGAACCGGCAGGATCGGATGACTATAGCTTATAGCTACCATAGGAATGATCGGTCGAAAAGCTAGTTTTAGTGAGAAAAACTTTTTTATTTTCAAAGAAAAAGCCTCTAAACTTTCTATTTCTTAGTTTGCTATGCTTTCTCATGATTCCACTAAGTTTGGTCGAAATCGGACACCTATGTATATGGTAAAGCTGTCATAGAAAAGTAGAGTCTGAAAACTAGTCTTAGTGAGAAAAACTTGTTTGTTTTCAGTGGAAATGTCCTTCAAATTCGTTAGAAAAACGTGCTACAAGTGCATACAAAGTTTGTTCAACTTTCCTCTATTTTTTTTAAAGTATTTTGCCATTTCCAGTTATTTTCAACAATCAATTAAGCTTCTTTTGGGCTTTAAGAGTAGGCAACACAGCTTGGCGTTTTTCCGATTTGTACATAGTATATAGCTATCATAGGTACAAACTTCATACTGTTTTTCAAAAATCTCTTGCTAGTGGGAAAGCCTTTTTCGAGAACCTCATGAAGTTTGCTCTACAGTGTAAATCCAGTCTAACACTATGTAGTTTATTCTATATATACAAAAGTGAACGGGCGTTGGTCTGTTCTCACAACCTATATTCAGAAAATTATCACATACTGATCATGTCGATCAGGAAAAGGCAAATAATGTTTCCCAACTCTGTGAATCGACTTGAAAGCGATTTAAACGGGCTTAAAAATTAACCTGCAATTTATTGAAGCAATAAAACTGAAATTTGGCGATTGCGTTCTTAAAATAGATTACAGTAGTGGTATAGGAATATATATTTCAACGCATTGAAGATAAATTCAGAAATTTTGGTGTTTGAGATCAATAGATGGAGTTTGTTATTTTTATGCCCGTTACTCGAAGAGTAAAAAGGGTATACTAAAATGTATGTAACAGACAGAAGGAAGCATCTCCCACCCCATAAACTATATAGATTCTTGATCAGCATCAATAGTCGAGTCGATATAGCCATGTCCGTCTGTCTGTATGAACACCTAGTTCTCGGAGACTAGAAAAGCTAGAGCCACCAATTTTTAAATGTAGACTAGTATTGTCTGCATGCAGATCAAGTTTTGTTTCAAACCTTGGCCACGCCCCCGCAACAAAAAAAGGTGAATATCTACATTTTTCGAGATATCAGATTTTGAAGTGTAGTATATGTGGCCAATATCTACAATTTCACAAATTTTCATAAAGATCGGATAATAAATGGCAGAGTTAAAAAAACGTTGCGTACTTTTCTGGGCCGCATAAGGTTATTAGACACACTATTGCCTTAAGTGACGGGTATTTCTAAGTCGGGCAGGTTTAACTTTAAGTTACGCTCTCGTTCAGTTTAAAAATTGGCTCCGAAACAGAAACGGTTTCAAAGTGATAGCTACTGCTTGAAATTGTGCTTGAAAGGTGAGTAGTTTCTTTCAAGAACAAGTAAAACTCAAATTACTGAGCCAGTTCTTAAGTGACTCGCTATATGACAATATTTCAGCCTTGAACTAAAAATTTGATGTTTAGTTAGCTTGAGACATTTTACTAGTTCATGAGCCGGTTCCAAAGTGACGTAAAGATTTATCTCAAAAATTATGCAAGTTATGATTAATAGTTAAGCCGACCGAGCCGTTTTAATATTGGCCTTATCTGCAATGAACCTAAAATTCTATGTAAAGGCTGGTGGCACTGATTTCTAATATTTTACTAGCACAAGAATGGTTTCAAAAAAGTTTACATACAAACAAGTTTGTCTATCATCCTCACTTAAAAATACTTAATTGAGAGCAAAACAAAAGTTATAAACAAAATCAAATAAAAAATGTGCATAAAATGGCACTACAATTTCAAATTGTATAAGAAAATCAGAATACAAATCCAATGTTTAAAAAATTTGCAAAAAAAGAGTAACTAACAATAAACAATTTGAGCAACACCAACGAGGACGAACGTTGAAAGGAATCTTAACTAAAATACTTATACCTATTTAGGCTTTGGGTATGCGCTTTAATCTCATTACGAAAACACAGAGCGATGAATCACGAATCACGGCAAGCAGGGATTCTGCTTCAGTTTAGATTTAGTTTCTTCTTCATTTTATTAAGACGAAATCTGCTCGAATACGAGCAGACTAATGTTCTCGACTTTGAGCTTAAAAAAATTGAGAACATACCTGCAGAGAAACTGTCAACTAGTAGGTAGTAGGTAGTTAGTATAGCACCTAGTTGTAAAGCAACTAGAACTCAACTGGTAACAAAAAAACTAGATTCGGGTCAGTTGGGCAACTGCGAAACGGCAGACGGTACATTTTTTTGCGCAGCTGTGCAACTAAAAATTAGTCCAAAGTGTAGAAAAAGAAGGATTAAGTCAAAGTTAATGCAAAGTCAATGTGAATTCGAGAAAATTTCAATCACACAATGAATGTATTGTGAATTGTGGTTGTGCAAAGACTTGTGAAATAAATCATGAATAACTGTAAAGTACAGCACATACCGTTTAGGTGGCCAACTGGTATTTAACTGGTTAGAAATGCCTGCTGCAGAGGAGAATTGGTTTTAAACTGGTTGCAAGTAGCTGCTGCCAGGGACAATTGTCTTTTGCACATTCAATACATTGTATTTAGAGTATTTAGAGACTGGTATACTTCTGGTTTTAAGCTAGACACTTTCTCTGCAGGATTGTTTCCAATTCTCTCTCTCTACAGTTTCCGTTTTCAAACACTTTTTAGAATTTCACTAAACCAACAGTCTTAAAACCTAGTTTATTAGTGCTGAATTCAGATTTGAGAAGTACACTGAGAAAAAATTAAGCCATTTCGTACTACAATCAAGAATTTTCAGTCTAAAAAGTTCAATAAGCCAGGATATTCTTGATTTAAGATTTAAATTCTTGACTCAAGCGCGTTTTTCAAAATCCCGAAATTCTTAATTTCATTTTTTTCGTTTTGGATATGCTAAGCACTACTCGGGAGTTTTTTAAGAACTTTTAGAGCTCAAAATAAGCGTGATCTGGATCATATTAAGTACTTTATCGCCTTAGTTTAAGAACGAATAAGGCTCGGATTATGAATTTTTGATATTAAAATAGGAACGAAACATACACAGAAAAAAACGAGAGCGTAAGTTAACGTCGACCCTGCCCGACTTCGAAATACCCGTTACTTAGTTCAATTAGTGTTTAATAACCTCATGCGGCTCGGATATGTATGCACCATTTTTTTAACTCGGCCATTTATTATCCGATCCTTTTGAAATGTGTTATTGTAGATATTGACCACATAGACTAAACTGCAAAATCTGAGCTCGATATCTTAAGAATTGGGAGTTATTAAACATTTTTTTTATTGCGGGGGCCGGATGGGGCATGGCCAAAATTTGAAACAAACTTGATCTGCCTATAGACAATACTAGCTTACATCTAAAATTTGGTTGCTCTAGCTCTTCTAGTCTCTGAGATCTAGGTGTTCATACAGACGGACGGACAGACGGACATGGCTATATCGACTCGGCTGTTGATGCTGATGAAGAATATATATACTTTATGATATCGGAGATGCATCCTTCTTCCTGTTACATACATTTGCACGACTTTAGTATACCCTTTTTACTCTACGAGTAACGGGTATAAAAAATCTGAAATCAATCCGAAACGGGATTGAAAACAGGGTAGTCCCGTAGCAGGCTTAAAATGATCCATTTTTATGGGATGAAAAAAAAAACTGTGAGTGAAATCAATCTTTTTCGGGATCGGATCAAGACTGGCCGGAATTACCCTGTTTTCAATCCCGTTTCGGATTGATTTCTTTTTCAGTGTACTTTATTAAAATCAGATCAATCCCGATTAATCCTTAAATCGATCCTGATTTACTCTTAAATATATCTCGATTTGTTCTTGAATTAAGAGCTTCGTACTTAAATCAATAATTTTCTGGCTTATTGAAGTTTTAAGACTGGAAAGTCTTGATTTGACTATAAAATGGCTTGATTCAATAGAGATAAGGTTTCATACCTATCCCGAATGTTATGAAAAAAATACAAAAACAGCTCAGCTTGACTTAGTTTTTATACTCTGTACCGTAGGTACACAGAGTATTATAAGTTTGTGCAAAAGTATGTAACAGGCAGAAGGAAGCATCTCCGACCCCATAAAGTATATATATTCTTGATCAGCATCAACAGCCGAGTCGATATAGCCATGTCCGTCTGTCCGTCCGTCCGTCCGTCTGCTTGTCCGTATGAACGCACAGATCTCAGAGATGGTAAGAGATAGAGGTTTGACATGTATGGGACATATGCTTCTTATGTCTGCATTCAGATCAAGTTTATAAAGGAATGAAGAAGATCGGATGAACGGTTTTCGAGTTATGATCAAAAGACAAATTTTCTTGGTACAGAGTATGTTATAGTCGGGCTTGACCGACTTTCTTTCTTGTTTATTAATGTACTTCTTTAAGTAAAATAGAAACTTCAGATTCATTACAAATAATAATAAATGGGGTATATTTTAAATGTACTTTGAAACGAATATGAGATTTTCCATTATTTAATGGAATAATGTGAAGAGGTGAGCTATCAAACTCATTATAAAAGGAATCGTTCAATACACCATTGTAAGATTTCACTCAATTTCCCTGGAGGTATTTAAGAAATGAGGCTTACACTCTTACGAGGTCAACTTTAAGACGAGCAATGGCTCTAAAAACCCCATTCAAAACAGATTTGAGCCGATTAATCATTTCCAAGACTCTTGATATAAAATAAGTATTTCGGGCGCGAAATCTGGTGCTGCATTGACGATTGGTGACCGGTGATTGAGTGACACAGAAATGGTAATAGTTTTGCATCTGCGCTTCTTGCGTGGTACTTAAGCCACCTCCATCGCAACGATCCAAAGCCAAGGTTGGGCGAACGTTTGCACAAATTGTACATGCTGCAGCGAATCAATATGGATAAGCGGGGAAGACACGGAGAAGGCGAGAGGTGTGAAGAGTGAAACCATAAAATATTTCTTACGCTCGTCAGTCGTACCTTTTAAGTTGCTCTCTCACACACACACACATACACATACATATAATCCAGACACACACATTTACCACAGGCAGCAGACAGCACCCCGGCCACGACCACAAACAGCCTTGATGACTGACGAGCCACTGGCGCCCGTCGACCCCGCCCCAGTGCGTAGGCAACGAAAAGCATTTCAACCGTCAGGTCACGCTTGCTTGAGAGTAGACGCCAGGCGGGGGTGCGGAACGGATGCGGGTCGGTGGGGGGCCAAGCTTTAGTCCGGGTCCCAAAAGTGCGCGCCCCAACCAGCTTTACGCTATTTTTTCCTGACGCTGCCAGCGCGCGTGCTTTGGCGTCGAATTTAATACGGCTGGTAGGTCACCCGTAGGTGGGCTTGGGTTTGACATGTGGGCGCCGGAGGCGGCTCGAGCACAAACAAGTCATTGACGCGCAAAACGGCGAAGCGACGCGCCGGAGCAGGCGGCTCAGCCAGCATTTAAAAACACGAGCACGAAGGAAGGGGCAAAACTTTTGCCACTTGTCGTCGGCCCAGATTGCACAGGGCAGGGGTAAAAAAATGGTTATCCAACCTTTTTTAAAGCCGCAAATTTATGTGGCAGAAATTCTGCTCGGGGTGGTGGGATTGTGCCACGGCTTTAATCAATGCAACTAAATATAGTCATGCAGAAACTGTGCACTTACTCCGCCGGGTTGCAGCAAGTTCAAGCATTGCACAAAAATGTTGCATACTTTTGCGGGCCTGGCAGCGCCCGGCATTGTTGACAAGCACCCACTCCAACCGTAGCCCCTCCGCCCCCCCGCCCCTCACCGAACCGTACCGAAAAATGCCCAAAACGAACAAGCGACACGCGCCCTGGCCCTGCTCCTGCCTCTGGAACCCCAAATGTCGGCGACAGACGTCGCTGCCAAGCCAACATTAGCATTGAAGTGCAAACGACGCCCACACACAGACCCCCGCACACACAGACACGCGCACACACAGAGAGCAAAGGGAAGGATTGGAAGGCAGCCAAGCGCTACCATGCTTGCCATGCCATGCCGCAGTTGGAGCACTCACGCAAATTTCAATTTTTTTCACACCACTGCTCCTGTTTGCCCTATGCCACACTGCGGCTGTGTGTCCACCCGACAAAAAGGGTTGGAATGAACTGGTTATGGACTATATATTAAAAGAAACCCACCTTTTAGACGCCTAGACACCTTTTCAAATGAAGAAAATATTTCTGGAGCAACAACTTTTAGTACAATTAGTCACAGAAAAATGAACACGATTCTGAACGTAATTATCAATTCTCTAATGGTCTTTTAGCCCTTTTATCGACGATATACGACTATCGATTGACAACAGCCTATCGAACTGGCCGGAGCTTTCAAAATTCAGAACACTGAACACGGACAGATTTACTCTTCGCTTTTGCTAGCCTTAAAGAAATCGGAGGTGTTCTGCAAAATAATTACTTTTAAACAAATTAACATTACAGACGAACGTTTCAAAATACCAAAATATCCAAATGTGTCCAAAGAATGACGATTCAATTTCATTTTGAGGGTAGGTTGGTCATATTCTTATTTGCAATATTTATATTCACTTTTCGTTTAACTTGTGGCTAGCAAACGTTTGAAACCACAAAATTCGCTCGTTTTACTTTTACGCGATCACGAATAAATCCCACTTTCGAATTATATTTGTATTGAGAACAAGGCTGCTACACTCAAAACATTTGTTTTCTACTTTTTTTCTCTAAAAATTCGATTCAAAGTAAATTTTTTTGGACAGTGTTTTCTGTGCCCAAAAATTGAATTTTGTAGAAAATAATTTCATAAATTTACAGAATCGGTTTAATTTATCTTAAATATGGAGAAATTTTTCAAGATGTTTTCCTTAAAAACTTTTTTAAATTAATGGGAAATTTGCACATGTACTAAGATAAAAAAATGTATACAAACCTCGGCCGAGCCGAAGTTAACTTTCCAAATATTTTTTTCTAAAATCTATAAAAAAATTTTCTACAATTAAGAATATATTTTTTAAGCTAAGAGTAAATATTTTTAAAATTTTTGAAAGTCTCAGTTCTATTTTAAGAAATTACCGTTCGAAAACATATGGTGGATGGTCATTGACATCTTTTTTAATGCACATTTATGATTTTTTTGAGTGTACACTCAGAAAAAAGGGCTACCGGCGTTTTCGGCCAAACGACATAGAATTTAAGCCGTTTTGTACTTGAAATTTCTAGTACGATTCGTTCTTGGGTGTACTTAAATTGAGTATGAATCATTTGTAATTTAAAATGTGACTGGTAATATTATTGAAATGAGAACAATCGTTCTTCAGTCAAGAACGTTTTGCACTCACTCTAAGATGAAAAATTAAAAAAAAAAACAGTTCTTAATTCTAGTACAAAATATGTTAGATTGAGTACAAATTATACTCCTACACCCAAAAAAAAGTAATCATCAAAATGACACCATTTAGTCTATAAATAACTATTGAGTATCAAATTGTCTTTAATACTCCTAGTATCTAATTGATACTTTCGAAAGTATTAAAATGATATTTTGTAGATATCAAATTGAAACAAACTTGTTTCTGGCTGAAAAATAATCGGATAATTATCTGCCCCCTCCTGCCACACCAGGCGTACGCAATTGGTCGCATGTTTTCGAACTCAAACTTGAAAATGTGGGAGTTTCAATTTGATAATTTAGCGTATCAAATTAATAAGCTTAGAGTCAAATTGACACCTAATATATCAATATCCTACACTATTGTATCATTTGTGAAACCAAAAAATAATATTGGTGTCAGTTTCACTTTGACACAACGCGTATCAAATTGATAATGATAAAAATTTTTTGGGTGTAGTCCTAGCTCCCCAAAGTGAGCAACAGAATATACTACCTATTTTTAAGCGAGTGTGTTCTTAAAATACACAACTGGCTCTAAAACTTTTGTTATGGAGTGATGGCATATTTCTCAACTAAAGTAGCTCTAAATTGCTCTATGGTTAAGCTCTTTGGTTACTTCTTTGGTTTAATTCAGAGACCTCGGTCAAGAACAAAGTGGGAATTGCTTTTGTAAATATGTGCTCAAACCAAGAACATTTTGTAATTGTTTGAAATACTTTTAGTTTCTTTCTAAAATGTTTTTGGGCTGGCATTAGAAATTACTGGACTTTAAGAATGAATGTTTTGTACCTATCGGGCTTGACTTGAGACTCGTATAAGCTAAAAGTATGATTAAAAAGATATTAAAATAATTCAAAGCATACTTAATATATTCCAAAACAGTCTAGCATCAAGTATTTCAAGTATTTTCTTCCGAAAATCTTATAAAAAATTTCATTCTTTTGGTAATCAAGTTCTTTGAAGTCCGTCTGGGTGTTTGAGTCAAAAAGAATGAATGAAATAACAGAAATCTTTTGCGGTTAACTTCAAGCCTCCATCCATCATCCATAGTAATGGGTCCGACTGTCGATGCATTCGTGTGTCAGTCCTTTCCTTTTTTTGGTTTGTCAGGTGTACATGCCGCCAGGCTGTCGGTCTTCGAAGCACGCGCCAGGACACACACAGCCACATGCTACGGTACGGCTCACACATACACAAATACAAATACAGTGGCACGAGCAGGAGCAGGGACGGGGGGCAGCAGGGCGTATGGTACGTGCTCTTACACCGCACAGTGTGGCGTACTTCCTTTGATTTAGTCATTTTTCTCTCTTTAGCCGACAACCAGCAGGAGCAGGTCGTGTCATGCCACTCCCTCGACCGCACGTCGCTAGTCGGCAAACACACAAACTGCCAGCTCTGCGCCGCTCCCCCCGCTTCCCCTGCCCGTGGCCGCTGTTTCTGTCCCTGCTTCCGTTGCCATTGCGGCAGTGAGCGCACTTCCGACGCTTTTCCTGTGGGGGTTTCTTTCGGTTGGCCTGTGCCTTTCCTTTTTTTTTGCAGTTTGATTTTCATTTCTGTTTTGCCACCAATACCTTTTTGCATTGTTGTTGCCACTTGTTGTTGTTGTTGTTGGGACCGAGGTTTTATTTTGCAGGGGATCCCGCAAGCTGTCCGTCACTGTCCCGGGTCCCAAGTCCCTGGTCCCGTGTCCCTGGACTGCTGTGTCCGTGCATAACTTGGTTTTTATACCTTTGACTCCAACTGGGAGTGGGGTCTTGGCCAAATGGACAGCTGTGTAACACTGCACCCAGCAAATGCAGAAAAAATTCAAATTATTTTATTTCACACTCTATTCCAAATCTATTGTCCATCGAAAGAGCTATCGTTTCTCCTTACAAATTGGTAAGTTTATTCCAAAATAGATCCTTTATTTACTTTTGCAGACGGGATTGTTAGAGAATTGAGACTTTTAAAGGCAATCCAATCCCAGTCTTAGTGCCTGGTATCAGAGCTGTCGAAATCTTGGTTAAGTTTTAAAATAATAGGGGCTTTCCTGGAAGTGATTTTGATTCTGATTTTAATTTCGGTGTGACCAGATAAACTGCAGCAAACGCCAAAAAAAACTGTCAAACAAAACAAAATCAAAATCAACCTCCAGAATCAGAATCAAAAACACTTGCAGGAGTACCCCTAATATATATCCAGGAAAAAAACGGAAAACTCTTATGCCATGTGAAGTTCCATTGAATGTTTTGAATGATTCTTCTTGTATCACATGATTCCCTTTCGCTGTTATACGTTTAGTATCATATCGAAGAGTAAGTTCTCAAAAAATTCCGTTGAATATATTCAATGAAACCTGCACAAGAAAGTCTTTTTGAAAAGGAACTGGAATTTGGAAACTAAGGGCTACTTTAACAACAGAGTTATAATATTGTCCGTCCGATACTTTT
>JAWNNO010003367.1:0-13163 GCA_035044985.1 Lordiphosa fenestrarum
TTAAGCGATGTATCCTATCTGTATACAAAATTTGTGAGATTGTAGATACAAAATATGAAATCGATATCTTAAAAAATTTTGAAGATATTCAACTTTTTATGCCCTGTTCCCATTGAAAATGGGAAAAGGGTGATCATGAAGTTGTGCGAATGTATGTAACAGGCAAAAGGAAACATTTCCGACCCCATAAAGTAGATATCAAGGCTGCAAACCTCAAAAATTCTCCAGGAGGTTCGGTCCGGGGGTTAGAACCCATTGTAAAATAAAAGGTTCGGTTCGCGGACCGGTTCTTGGAACCCCTGAACCCAAGGTTCTGGTTCGAACCTTGGTTCGCTTGCACAAAAAAGAATCGTTTGTCTTTTGGTTTATTAATACGTTGAAAATGAAACATATATGCCTCCTATCCATATGCTTAATCATAATGATCATTACTTAAGTTATTTCAATTATCAAATCCATTAGCAGCTTTTAGAAACTGCTTAGTTTTAGTTAACTAACATGATATCTTCCACGAGCTGCTTATCTATACTAGCTCTTAAATCAGAAAGAACAAAGTTAAGTTTTGAAAATGCTCGTTCAACTGATACCTGAGTTGCTGGTACAGCTAGTATAGTAAAATCAAAATGTTTGAAGTCTTCGTTATTATGACCTTTCCAAAATTTTAAAACATTTATAGATGCATGTTGTAGGAGCCTGGAACCTTACGTTAGATTTGGGTTTTTTAAATTCATATTGGGGGTCAACAAAATTCAGTTCATTTGTGGCTACCGAGCATCCAAGCATGATCTTGGACAATTTTCAAAGGAATCTATAACATAGTTCACAGATTTTATATTTGATATTTGTTTATTGCTTTCATAATCTTCTCGGCTTCGCAATCAGACTTTGAGTAATTTATTGTCAAATTTTGGAAACTCTCAATTAGCATTTTTTTTTGGCGCTTTAGCATGTCTGCAATGTCCTGCTTTACAACTTGTTTTTGGTGAGAAGTAAACAAAGTTTGAAATCTTGGGTATAAGAACACAGCAGCCAATATTGGTACAGAGCTCATAACAGAATACGTTTGTCGAGGCACTTAGAAAGTAATAAATAGTGTTTTGATGGAGAATTTCGAATGTATCGTTGAAAAAATTACTTAAATTGGTGAACCGAACCTCATTTTTCGAAAAAGTGGTCCGGTCCGGGTTCAGGTTCGCGGAGTCAAAAATGTAAGCCGCCTGGTTCATGGTCCGGTTCGCGACCCCAAAAAACCCGAACCGAACCGGTTCTCAGGGGTTCGGTTCCGGACCGGCTTGCAGCCTTGGTATTTATATACAGACAGACAGACGGATAGACGGATATGTCTATATCGACTCGGCTGTTGATGCTGATCAAGAATATATATACTTTATGGGGTTGAAGATGCTGCCTTCTGCCTGTTACTTACATTTGCACGCCTTTAGTATACCCGTTTTACTTTACGAGTAACGGGTATAAAAATGGGAAGATAAAATCCAGCTAAAACAAGAAAGAAAGTCGGTCAAGCCCGACTATAACAT
The DNA here is from genome assembly GCA_035044985.1 of Lordiphosa fenestrarum. Classification (NCBI taxonomy): domain Eukaryota; kingdom Metazoa; phylum Arthropoda; class Insecta; order Diptera; family Drosophilidae; genus Lordiphosa; species Lordiphosa fenestrarum. Next base: position 1,539 of record JAWNNO010003367.1, read on the forward strand.
ACTCCATACCAAGAAATTTTGTCTTTTGATCATAACTCGAAAACCGTTCATCCGATCTTCTTCATTCCTTTGGCGGATCGATAAGTTATTCTAATAACTAAATATGTCCAGAAGGAACAAGCCATCTATCTTCAAAACTGTGGGAGATATGACGTTTTTTCTAAATTGCGGGGGCGGGAGGGGGCGTGGCCAAAATTGAAAATAAACTTGATCTGCCTGCAGACATAAGAAGCATATGTCCCATACATGTCAAACTTCTATCTCTTACCATCTCTGAGATCTGTGCGTTCATACGGACAGACAAACGGACGGACGGACGGGCAGACGGACAGACGGACATGACGGACATGACGGACATGACTCGGCTGTTGATGCTGATCAAGAATATATATACTTTATGGGCTTGAAGATGCTGCCTACTGCCTGTTACTTACATTTGAACGACTTTAGTATACCCGTTTTACTTTACGAGTAACGGGTATAAAAATGGGAAGATAAAATCCAGCTAAAACAAGAAAGAAAGTCGGTCAAGCCCGACTATAACATACTCCATACCAAGAAATTTTGTCTTTTGATCATAACTCGAAAACCGTTCATCCGATCTTCTTCATTCCTTTGGCGGATCGATAAGTTATTCTAATAACTAAATATGTCCAGAAGGAACAAGCCATCTATCTTCAAAACTGTGGGAGATATGACGTTTTTTCTAAATTGCGGGGGCGGGAGGGGGCGTGGCCAAAATTGAAAATAAACTTGATCTGCCTGCAGACATAAGAAGCATATGTCCCATACACGTCAAACCTCTATCTCTTACCATCTCTGAGATCTGTGAGTTCATACGGACAGACGGACAGACGGACATGGCTATATCGACTCGGCTGTTGATGATGATCAAGAATATATATACTTTATGGGGTCGGAGATGCTTCCTTCTGGATGTTACATACTTTTGCACAAACTTATAATACTCTATGTACCTACGGTACAGAGTATAAAAATTAGATTTTTTCTGCGGACCTGCGGATTAAAAAAAACAAGCAAAATTTCAAATTCCGTTATGGAGATACGGCCCACAAAATTATGGAATCGCGGCAAAGTCCCACCTCACAAAGATAAGAGTGGTCCAGGCGAATATCCTTAGGCGTATTACGGGAACTGGATGGTACCTGAGAACCAGGGATATTGAAAAGGACCTTGAATTTCCTAGGGTTGGTCATATCATCAATAAGCAGGCTGCAATATACCTTGACAAGCTGTCACTCCACCCGAACAAATTGGCTAAAAACTTGTTAAGAAGACGCAGAATCCAAGGAGTACGACAAAGAAGAAGGCTAAAGAGAGTCGTATCAAAGGACCTCAACTCACGGCGACTCTAGCAGAACACCATTCACACCAAATTCTCACACTTTCTTACTAAAAACTTACAACTTAAAACACCTATACATTATCGGTAAGCCCAAATGGGCACTGCAAAGTACTATCAATACCTAATCCTACACACTAGTATAAGCGGCCACAAATGGTAGCTAGTTAATATATGACACTTTTCGAAAAAAAAAGCATTAACAGATCTCTGTTTAGATATAGATGATTTACCTGAATGGGAATAATTTCTTCAGATGACGTTTACTCTAGCTTTTAGCTTTGGAAAAAATAGCAAATATCTCGGACAGGTCTATAGACTATAGTAAGTTCGTACCTTCTGGGCATATTTACTGATCAAAATGAATCGATCCGCCATTGGATTGGTATATATCGAAAGAGCGGTTGTGGAGTTATCAGCAAAAGATTGTTCGCTGTTGCAGCGCAGTAACAGTGCTGCTTTAAGGTGCTGCTCCTGCTTCAAAATTGATTTATTATAGTTTGGAAAAAACGTTACATCTCCCACAGTTCTAAAGATAGTTGGTTCGTAACTTTTGGACATATTTAGGAATCAGGATTATTCATCGAATCACCATAGGATTGGTATGGATCGAATGAACGTTTGTCAAGTTATGATCAAAAGATAAAGCAGCGCAGTAGCAACGCTGCTTTCAGCTGCTACTGCAGCATCAAAGTTTATGCTGAGCGAACATTTCGTTGGTTTCACATACAAGATAGACTTTTTGAATTTTTGAACTGTCTTAAAATGGTGTCCTTTTCAAATGAATATCTATAAAATCAATGTAGAAAACGGTACATGAGAGGTAAGTTTTAATAGACAAACAAGAAGTGTTCACACTTATTAGTTCACTTTTAAATAGCTAGTCTATGCCGAAATGTTAAAAGCGAAACGTTCCGACTTATAATGGAAAGTCCTTGTCCATAAACAATTCGCTGATTCGCTGATTCCCAACATAAACCATCGTGTCTTCGATCAGTTTGAATCGGAGGACACCACAATAATGAACAAAAGATCAATTTGATATTCTCAAGGATTATATTGATCCCAAAAAAAACAAGAGCGTAAGTTAAAGTCGGCCCTGCCCGACTTCGAAATACCCGTTACTCAGTTTAATTAGTGTTTAATAACCTAATGCGGCTCGGATAAGTATGCAACATTTTTTTAACTCGGCCTTTTATTATCCGATCCTTTTGAAAATTGTGAGATTGTAGATATTGGCCCCATAGACTACACTGCCAAATCTGAGCTCGATATCTTAAAAATTGTGGGAGTTATTCAGCATTTTTTATTGCGGGGGAGGGAGGGGGCGTGGCCAAAATTTGAAACAAACTTGATCTGCCTACAGACAATACTAGCTTACGTATAAAATTTGGTTGCTCTAGCTCTTCTAGTCTCTGAGATCTTGGTGTTCATACAGACGGACGGGCGGACGGACGGACGGACGGACAGACGGACATGGCTATATCGACTCGGCTGTTGATGCTGATCAAGAATATATATACTTTATGATATCGGAGATGCTTCCTTCTGCCTGTTACATACATATGCACGACTTTAGTATACCCTTTTTACTCTACGAGTAACGGGTATAAAAAACCAGGCTGGTTTTAGTTTCAATTTGAGACAACGTGTATAATTTTTTATGGATGTACCCATTCTGAAATCAAGCAACTTTGAGAGTGCGACATAGACTGAAAATCGTCACGAAATTTGAATGGATTGATATTCAAATTTTTTTTAGAAATATGTTTAAAATTGAGGAAGGAAAGCTAACTTCGGCTGTGCCAAAATTTATTTGCAAAGGCAGCTCGAAAAATGTAAACGATTAAAGGTGTTAAATGATTTCACACAACAGGTTAATGTTTGCTTTGAACACTGCTTGTTAAGTAATTTCCCAAACTGACCAATTGATGACGCCTTTTTGTGTGATTAGTCTCTTTATTCTATGACAGCTTTATGATATATTCATTCGATTTTGATCAAATTACTATCATCTAGAGCTCATTGACATTATAGGAATGCAATATTCGGAGAGTGGAGTACAACGCAAAGTAATTACTCATAGCAACTCACACCACTTTCCTTACTGTAGTTTTGAGAAATCGAAAACAATCCTTATATTTCGCTGATAACGCTATGTACTCAGAGTCTAGTTCTTCTATGGCGTATTCCGAATCTCCAGGCTTGTAGAGTGCCTCAGGGCTTCGTTGAAGTGGAGGCTGGCAAATAAAATTCCTTAAAACGCGTCTAAAAAGAGTCAAAGTAAGCATTTTAAGCCACCCGTAGAGGTAAATCAAAACGTAATTGTAAACAATTTCAGGCAATTAGTATTGTTATGAAAATTAGATCAAATGAAGATGTTAAAGAAATTACCGCTAATAACTGGATTATTTATGCAAATGTTTATTTGTACATTCAATACGCAACTATTATGCAAAATTCCCAGTTGGCACATGGTGTAAGTAAATACAAAACATTTTGTCGTACGATCTATGGTGCGATAACTGCGGATCATGCCTCTTCTTCATTTATTCTGGTTCTAGATTTAAGAGATTGCCAAAAATACTCGCGCCATTCCCAGTGTTCGTGTGGTGTGTAAATTCCATCAGATTTTATCTTTATAATTGTCACATATTACGGCTAATCAAACGATAAGCTTTATGCCGATCACTATCAAAGCCACAGAAAGCCAGTCGACAAGGTTGGTTCTAGGGTTGGGCAAAAACATTGCTATTGAATTATGAAAAGATTAATAGGTTTTTGATTAAATGGGAATGAAAGTTTCTATTATTAGATTATACTCTGATATTGGAAAGCACAATGCAGACAATTAACTTTACTGGAATTTAGTTCTGTTGTGATTCTTGGCTTAATCGAAAATTGTTTTATAATAAATGAATATTAAGACTTAAGTTTAATTTCTCATCTTCTAAATAGCTGCTATGAATAAAAAAACAAGAAAGAAAGTCGGTCAAGCCCGACTATAACATACTCTGTACCAAGAAAATTTGTCTTTTGATCATAAGTCGAAAACCGTTCATCCGATCTTCTTTATTTTTTGGCGGATCGATAAGTTATTCTAATAACTAAATATGTCCAGAAGGAACAAGCCATATATCTTCAAAACTGTGGGAGATATGACGTTTTTTTATAAATTGCGGGGGCGGGAGAGGGCGTGGCCAAAATTGAAAATAAACTTGATCTGCCTGCAGACATAAGAAGCATATGTCCCATACATGTCAAACTTCTATCTCTTACCATCTCTGAGATCTGTGCGTTCATACGGACAGACAAACGGACGGACGGACGGGCAGACGGACAGACGGACATGACGGACATGACTCGGCTGTTGATGCTGATCAAGAATATATATACTTTATAGGGTCGGAGATGATTCCTTCTCGATGTTACATACTTTTGCACAAACTTATAATACTCTATGTACCTACGGTACAGAGTATAAAAACTTAGATAATGCTCTCTTATTTTTGTAGGTTTATGTGACAGATATAACTCTGAAAAGTAGGGGCCTTTTTGGTACTTACTTAAAAGCTAAAGTCCTATTATGCGCATGAAAAGAATTCTTGAAATTCTGAGTCAGCAGTGCCTGGACTCGATTTACTTTTACATTTGCGATTTACAATGCGCAGTTTGTAGACAACCTAATTTTTAGTGCCATTGTGCCAAGGTAAACAAATTTTGCCTGTAAAAAAACTAAACTGTTATTTCACTGAATTTACTGAAACTGAAACTGTCCAATAGATGGCGACTCTTTTGTCAGAATCTGGCAACCTTAAAGACGCTTGATGTCATGAAATATTTCATAGGCATTCTCAGTTTGTTATTTTGTAGTTTTTTAAGATGTGACTAGAAAACGATAGTCTTAGTTGGCATGGTGTGGTGCAGAGGTTAGTGTGTGTGCCTGATGAAATGATAAAGTTTTTTCTTTCAGAACTTACACATCCGGTCACCTTCACTAGCTATTAGTGCCAGCTTTGAAGTAGTTAGCCATTAAGAAGCTTCTCAAAATGCTAAAGGGGCCTCAGCTACGCGTTGATCTGCCTGCAAGTAAAAGAAGTTCATGTCCCATAACATGTCGAACCTCCAAACAGACAAAAAAAACCGAACAAATCAATTCAATCTTCATATTCTAGTGTAATCCTGGCGCAAGATTAAAAATTCACTCTTGATTTACAGCATATTCTACTCAATGCAAGCTTTTAAGGTTTGGCGCCAGCCTTTCATTCCCAATGTGCTTACGCCAATCCGTTTCGGGATCAACTTTATATGTATAAGTTAGAAACGGGAGCGGAAAAGTATAAGTAGCATTTTTTATGCTATGGTGGTGTGCGATGAGATGCCATTTCATTTGTGCTTAGTGAAAGGCTGCAATGTTTGTGAGTTTGAGTCCCTAGACAACACGAAACTAGTTTTTTTTATTCCTTTGTTTTTTATAAGTTGTAAATAAACAAAAACGGGGATAACCTTATACAATGTGGAGTAGGAAAAGGAGAGAGGATTGTTTCTGCAAGAGTAAAATTAATCCGTCTCAAGCTTAAAACAAGAAAGAAAGTCGGTCAAGCCCGACTATAACATACTCTGTACCAAGAAAATTATACGCTCAGCATACATTTTGATGCTGCAGCGAACAGTCTTTTGATCATAACTCGAAAACCGTTCATCCGATCTTCTTCATTCCTTTGCCGGATCGATAAGTTATCCTGCTAACTAAATATGTCCAGAAGGAACAAGCCATCTATCTTCAAAACTGTGGGAGATATGACGTTTTTTTAAATTGCGGGGGCGGGAGGGGGCGTGGCCAAAATTGAAAATAAACTTGATCTGCCTGGAGACATAAGAAGCATATGTCCCATACATGTCAAACCTCTATCTCTTACCATCTCTGAGATCTGTGCGTTCATACGGACACACAGACGGACAGACGGACATGACGGACATGACTCGGCTGTTGATGCTGATCAAGAATATATATACTTTATAGGGTCGGAGATGATTCCTTCTCGATGTTACATTCTTTTGCACAAACTTATAAAACTTTGTGTACCTACAGAGTATAATTTTCCCGCTTTTGGGATTATGTTGTGCTGGATTTTTTTTGTTAATGTAATCTTTTTGAGAAAACCGTGTGATAAATACAATCTTTTTATAAAGAACATAAAGTATATATATTCTTGATCAGCATTACGAGCTGAGTTCATTTATGCTATCTCCTCCTCCGTTAGATTTAAAGCTATTGCGACCAAACTTTGCACAAAGTCTTCTGGTACAAATACGCTGTACATTTGTCGGAACCGGCAGGATTGGATGACTATAACATATAGCTGCTATAGGAACGATAGGTCGAAAAACTAGTTCTAGTGAGAAGAACACTTTGGTTTTCAATGCAAACGTGTCCAAACTCCGTATTTACTAGTTTTCAATACTTCTCCATAATTCTGCCAAATTTGGGCGAAATCGGACATCCATATAGTATAGCTGCCATAGAAAAGTAAGGAAAACTTTTTAGTTTTGAATGTAAACCTCTTTAAAATTGGCTTATATTTATTTTATAAGCTTTTAAACAATTATTTAAAGTTGTGTCAAAATCGGACGACCATAGGTTATAGCTGCCATAGGAATGATTGATCGAGAAATCAGTTTTAATGAGAAAAGCTTTTTTTATTTTCAAAGAAAACGCCTCCAAACATTGTATTTCTTCGTTTGCTATGCTTTACCATGATTCCACTAAGCTTGGTCGAAATCGGAGATCTATATCGTATCGCTGTCATAGAAAAGTAGAGTCAGAAAAGTAATCTTAGTGAGAAAAACTTGTTTGTTTTCATTGGAAATACCTTCAAATAGTTAGAACTTGCTGCAATTGTATACAAACTTTCCCCCATTTTTATATTCTTGCAAAGAGTCTAAAAATTTGGTAATGCTGGTACTGCTATAAATAATAACATATAACAGAGTGAATTTGTGAGTTTATTGGACACATACCAGCTTTATGGAAGATCTGAACCGAATCGGCGTTGAACTGAATCGCAAACCGAACCGGCTTCCTTTCAAAAATGCTCAACCGAACCAAAAACCATACAGAAAATCGTTTTGGTTCGGTTCAGTTCTCTGACGAGTGGTAAGACGTGAATCGCTTTCCTTCAGCCAATGATACTAATTATTGTTGGGCATTTGAATCGATTCCCTAAGATAATATGGTGTACGTCATTCCGTACGACACTCTACATTCATTGCGATGGCGGATCTACTTTTTTTTCTGTAGATATATCCGACATCATAAATTATGCTCATTCTTCTGTCATTCTTCTTATTTTCAAAAGGGTTAGGGTAATTCAATGGTTTTCATCGCTGATTATTATTATAAAAAAAAAACGAGAAAGCTAAGCTAACTTCGTCTGTGCCGAAGTTTCTATACCCTTGCAAGTGCTCGCTTAAATATTTTCAAAAAATACTATTTTTCCCATTTTCCGACCGATCGTTCGTATGGGAGCTATATGATATAGTCATCCGATTTGGACAAAAACTTTTAGAATTATGTAAACAAACACATACAAAATTGCAGGATGCTACCATTAAAAACAAAAAAGTTTTTCTAACTAAGACTGTTTTTCAGACTTATCTTTCGTATGGCAGGTATACCAAAGAGTTGTCCGATTTTAATAAAAATTGGTAGGATTATAAAAAAAACACATAAAACATACGATTACAAAGTTTGGAGACGTTTCCATTGAAAAGAAAACAGTTTTTCATACTAAAACTAGTTTTTCGACCGATTGTTCCTATGGGAGCTATGAGATATAGTCATCCGATCCGGTCGGTTCCGACATATTAGTAGTGTGCAGCAAAAAGAAGACTCTGTGCAAAATTCCAGCTCTATAGCTTTAAAACTGAGAGACTAGTTCGCGTAGAAACAGACAGACAGACAGACAGACAGACGGACGGACAAAGCTCAATCGACTCAGCTCGTCACCCTGATCAAGAATATATATAGTTTATGGGGTCGGAAATGAATATTTCTATGCGTTGCAAACTTCTGGGCAAAATTATAATACCCTTTGCAAGGGTATAAAAATCCCAGTTTGAATTGACTAATATTATATTTCCACTATGAATTTCAGCTTTCCCTTTTATATTTCCAGTGCAGGATATTCCAACTTGAGAATTACAAGCGGTCGTTTTTACGCAAAATGCCAGAAATATATTGAAATCTGGAAAACTTTGGCACAGACAAAGTAAACTTAAACTTTTCGTTTTTAATATTTTTGCTAAGTAGATTTGTTATACTGAGAAGCATCTTGTTATAGTTCTTCGGCCTACCCTAAGATATATATAAATTCTTTATTTGAACGCTAATTTTAAAGTGAGGCAAAGGTAGCTTCAATATGAACTACATTTATATTTGAATAACCCATATTTTCTTGCCGCTATTTGTGCCTCCCTAGTCTGTTCTCTGCTGCTCTCCGTTTATCTCTCGTAATTGAAGTTAGCTAACATTTTCGATCACCCGCAGTCCCAAAAATTTCACCGACTTACCGCTCGGTAAGCTGCCAGCAGAGTTGATCGAGCTGCTGTCGTGTTTAGCTGTTGCAGTTTTAGTCCGCTGCGAGCAACCGGCGGTATCACACCTGCTCCCGCCTCCACTTCCTCCACCTGCATGAGTTCAAATAAAACCTGAAAGAGAGTAGTGCCAAATAGATAAATTGTGGAAGACGCGTTTCGAGTTTAAACGGGTGCGTTGTTTAAGTAAATTTTAGTTGAAATTTGCATGGTTTTTGCCTATTCTGTATGACGTTCAACTGTCTTGTGATGAAGTTTTAATTAAAGACATTTTACCGCTTTACAAACAGAGAAAAATTGTGTATCGGACAAACAAGTGTGTGTGTTTTTTGTAAGGCGATTAGCTACACAAAGTTATGACAAATAAATCCATCAAGACTTGCTAACAAATTGACTGAGATACAAAATATATATTTTATGTTTTTGTCGTTTTGTAGTACGTTTCTTGTTTCACTCTCTCAAATATAATCATAATTCACATAATGACAACTTATCTTAATCAGAAATCTGAGCAAAAATTTAATTTCGTCAAATTTAGATAGCCGCATGATAATAAAAACTTAATTGAAGCCATGTTGTGTACTTAATTGCAGCTTTTCAGCAACAAAAGAAACTACACTTGGAAAAAAAAAACTGCGGAACCAACTTAGCTTGACTTTTCCAAATCATCTAGTTCAAGTTCCATTATCAAATCTTGTAAACTTACAAAATAATCACAAATTTATCTTCGAATTTCAAAAACAAAGCGTTCTTTATCATTTCTGAGTGTAGGCTTTATGGCCAGTATGTCGATAATGTTGTTGTTAAATATCAATTAGCTTTGTGCTAGATCATAAAACTGCTTTGGGCAATCAATAAATCCGAGAGTTTTGTTTTTCTTTATTCTACATTTGATGTGCTGTAATGAATTCCACGGTAGTTGTCATAAAATCCAAAAGATAAGACTACTCGTAAAACTTTTACGCGTGCGTGCAGTTTATAAAAATTTTAAGACCGCCCAAAAAGTGTCATGCAATTGGCAAATCAAAACGAATCAAGTCACAGTCTCAATTACTTGATTATAACATTTCTTTTCCTACATTTGTACCTAGGCACATACACATATTTCGCGTGCCTTAAATGGCACAATTTGCAAAAGCACTATTTGCTTTAATAAGTTAAATGAATAATTGAGCCAAGATGCGTTGTGCGAATCCTCTATTTTCATTTCGGTTTTAATAGAACTTTTATTAGTCGTTCACAAATTGCTTAAGGAAATGTTAGTTCATTGTCAAAGTCAATTAAGTTAGCCGGCACGCAGCGTATTTAGATTTATAAAAAAAAAAGCTGGGGAGGGCGCTAACAATGCGCAGAGCTCTAACACGCTTTGTGTGTGCACTGAACCAATTCCGGCTGTGAGTTGTGTGTGCTTGGAGCTGTTTGCTTGTTTGTTAGTTTGACTCCATTTAAATTTTAAAATTTAATGAATAGACCACACGCACATATAATGATTGCAATTTAAACATATTTTGATTACAGACACATACACAATGACCGATGTGGAGTTATCGAAGAATGGCAAACACCTAGAACAGAGCCAACGCCACAAGTAAGTATGGTAACTTATCCAAGTACATACATAATTATATGTAAAACTGGCCAATCTGTTCCGCATTCTTTGGCTACAAACAGCTGGCATAACAGTGCAGTACAAATACTTCTTTAGTGATACAAGATATACATGGGTGGATCAATTAGTTTTGGTAATTCAACTTGCATATCAATAGAAAACGAGAAAGCTAAGCCAACTTCGTCTGTGCCGAAGTTTTTATACCCTTGCAAGTGCTCGCTTAAATATTTTCAAAAAAACACGCTTTTTTCCCATTTCCGACCGATCGTTAATATGGGAGCTACATGATATAGTCATCCGATTTAGCCAAAAACTTGTAAAATTATGTGAAAGCGTGTGAAACAAACAAATACAAAATTACAGGATGCTACCATTAAGAACCAAAAAGTTTTTCAAATTAAGACTGTTTTTCAGACCTATCTTTTGTATGGCAGCTATACCTTATAGTTGTCCGATTTTATTAAAACTGGGTTAGAATTATAAAAAAAGACAAGAAAGAAAGTTTGTCAAGCCCGACTATAACATACTCTGTACCAAGGAATGTTTTCTTCTGATCATGACTCGAAAACCGTTCATCTGATCTTCTTCATTCCTTTGGCGGATCGATAAGTTATTCTAATAACTAAATATGTCCAGAAGGAACAAGCCATCTATCTTCAAAACTGTGGGAGATATGACGTTTTTTCTAAATAGCGGGGGCGGGAGGGGGCGTGGCCAAAATTGAAAATAAACTTGATCTGTCACGTCAAACCTCTATCTCTTACCATCTCTGAGATCTGTGAGTTCATACCGACAGACAGACGGACAGACGGACTGAAGGACATGGCGACATGACTCGGCTGTTGATGCTGATGACGAATATATATACTTTATGGGGTCGGAGATGCTTCTTTCTATGCGTTGCAAACTTCTGGACAAACTTATAATACCCTTGGCAAGGGTGTAAATGTAGAGGAAAGTTAACTTCGGCTCGGCCAAAGCCTGTATACCCTTGCAGAAGGATTTCATTCTAATTTGAAGGACATTTTCACTGATAACCAACAAGTTTTTCTCACCA
>JAWNNO010003374.1:0-20498 GCA_035044985.1 Lordiphosa fenestrarum
TGTCAAAAAAGTCTTGCGGTATTTTTATTGAATTTTCAATTGTTCATAAAATTGGTTATAATAATGCGATTTAAGTCAAATATGCGCCGTTTTGTTCGATGACGAGTTCCCAACGAGATGCCAACTTCATAATGCCCCTCTTATAGAAGCTCGCTTCCCTATTGTCAAAAAACTCGGAGAGCCAATTTTCACAGGACTCTCTTGTGGCCAACTTCCGACTACCAAGCTCGTTCGCCATGGACAGAAATAGGTGGTAATCACTTGGTGCGAGATCCGGATGCAAAAGAACCTCCCATCCGAGCTCCCGGAGCTTCTGGCGCGTCACCAAAGATGTGTGTGGCCTGGCGTTGTCCTGATGGAAGACAATTCGGCCTCTGTTGATCAAAGATGGCCTCTTCTGCATGAGTGCTGCATTCAAGCGGTCCAGTTGTTGGCAGTACAGGTCCGAATTGAGCGTTTGGCCATAGGGGAGTAGCACATAGTGGATGATTCCCTGCCAATCCCACCAAACACACAGAAGAACCTTCCTGGCCGTCAATCCAGGCTTGGCCACCGTCTGGGCAGCTTCACCGCTTTTCGACCACGACCGTTTGCGCTTCACGTTGTCGTAAGTGACCCACTTTTCATCGCCAGTCACCATCCGCTTCAAAAACGGGTCGATTTTGTTGCGATTCAGAAGCGATTCGCATGCATCCATACGGGCCAAAATGTTTTTTTGCGTCAAGTCGTGTGGCACCCATACATCGAGCTTCTTTTTGAATCCAAGCTTCTTCAAATGGTTTATAACGGTTTGATGACTCATGCCCAGCTCTTGGCCGATGCTACGGCTGCTACTATGCCGGTCTCTTTCGATCAATTCAGCGATTTTATCGCAATTTTCGACGACAGGCCTTCCGGACCGTGGCGCATCTTCGATCACCTCTGCACCAGAACGAAAACGTTGAAACCATCGTTGTGCGGTGGAAATGGAAACTGTATCGGGTCCATAAACTGCTCAAATTTTATTGGCAGCATGAGATGCATTTTTGCCTTTATCGTAGTAGTACTGTAAAATATGCCATATTTTCTCTTTATTTTGCTCCATGTTTGCGACGCTATAACTCACGAACGACTAAAAACAAACAACAATAAATCAAACACGTGTTAGCGCGTGAAAAGAGCTTTCCAAAAAGCTCTAGCGTGAACCGATGCGACGAATACAACTAGAACTACGCGCTTGCAAAGACAAGCTTGCTTGATCATGGTGACGAGTTGAGTCGATTAAGCTTTGTCCGCCCGTCTGTCTGTCTGTTTCTACGCGAACTAGTCTCTCAGTTTTAAAGCTATCGAGCTGGTAACTTTGCACAGAAACTTCTTTTTGTTGCACACTACTAATATGTCGGATCGTATGACTAGATCTCATAGCTTCCATAGAAACAATCGGTCGGAAAACTAGTTTTAGTCAGAAAAACTTTTTTCTTTTCTATGGAAACGTCTCCAAACTTTGTAATCTTAGGTTTGCTATGTTTTTTTATAATTCTACTAAGTTATATTAAAATCGGACAACTATATGGTATAGCTGCCATACAAAAGATAGGTCTGAAAAACAGTTTTAGTTAGAAAAACTTTTTTGTTTTTAATGGTAGCATCCTGCAATTTTGTACATGTTTGTTTCACATGCTTTCACATGCTTTTGGCCAAATCGGATGACTATATCATATAGCTGACATACGAACGATCGGTCGGAAAATGGGAAAAAGAGGGTATAAAAACTTCGGCACAGACGAAGTTAGCTAAGCTTTCTCGTTTTGCATAGAATGCCTAGGCCCACAGGATAGTGGCCGATGTGACATCAAAGCTGTTTCACACTCACACACACACACACACACACATCAATCATCTATATCGATTCATCATACGCACGTTTTAGGTTTTAATTTCACAAATTGTTTCAGGCATTATGAAAACGAAGAATCTTTCGAATGCGGAGCAGCAGACAGACAATTATGTCAGTACCTGCGTCCTACCCCAACCCCTACTCAAATTTCCCCTTGGACTCATTAGCGACTCCCCCTGGCAGTTTGTCGCCGACTGCATACTCAAATGATCCCCCAAGTATAACTTTATCGCACACACACATTTCTACGTATATTAGAGGCAAGGTGCATACATATATACATACAGACAGACACACGCATATAATGTTGTGTATGTACAAAGTTTTTTATGCCTTCCAGCTTTGTCATTACCGGCGTAGAGAGGGCCAGCGCCAGGACATATAATAATAAAATAAGTTTTTTCTCCCTCTCTCTTGCTGCTGTTTGTCGGCGGCCTTTGCTTTTGAGCAACAAAATAAGAACTTTTTTGTGAAATTTCAATTTTTGCTGGTGTTTCTGCAAACTCATAAATCAAAATGTCAGGCCAAACAAAAGCCCCAAAAATGCCCGGAATATCTTAACAAAGCCAAATGGATTGTCCGTAGGGGCGCATCAATTAAAGCGAAAGATTTAATCAAATATGGCCGGCAATATGGTAGAGCAGCATCAAACTGTTGCACGGCAGGTCGGGTGAGAGAACTACGGCAAAGTGCAGTGGCCGTATACGGCAGCAAAACAAATATCCAGACAATTTAGGAGATTACTTGCGGATGTGAAAAGCATCAATCCTTAAATGTCACTGAGCACACAGACACACACACAACAAAAGAGAGAAGAACACACACACACTCAGAGTGCTTCAGTTATCCACCGAGTGGGGCTTTGTGTGGAATGGCAGGCTTCATAAATCCAAGTCAGCCGACAACTCTTTAAAAAGTCGTTTAGCCAGCAAATAAATTTGAATTTCAATACGAAATCTGAGACTAAGTAAATCTGAGTATAACCTTAGTGAGTTTTCTTGAGGTGTAAACTAAAACTAAACTAAAGTTCATCAATATCTAAGCCAATTCTGCAAATAACTCTCAACACACTCACACACATCCGCCTCATAAAAATAATCAGCACTCATAACAGCCACCTCTGACCTTTAGGCAAAGTGAGACCAAAATGGCAGCTGGCCACGCTTCGCCAGTTCCATACAAAAACACGCTCACAAGTGCAAACATTTGCACACGTTAATGACTCCGCTCGTTGGGCCTCAGCTGGTCTCAGACACGACCATTGTGAAGCCACACGAGGCACAATGAGACAGTCAGCTGGTTAGCTAACCATTCAGGCAGACACCAACTGGTAGCCAAGGCATGGCCACAGGAGCCACAGCCGGGGAGAAGGTTTGGAGGCTGGGTGAAATTTTGCATAACATTGACCTCATTCATTGAATGTCGTGCGGACCTTGGCTGGCAATTCGTTGAAAAGCATCACACACACACACACAGCGAAACGCAATTTTCTTTGTGGCTGCTCTCATAATTATGCTAATGTGGTTGCTGGGCAACAACCGAAATGAGCAAAAGCAAATATAGCCACAAATCAATGAGGATGCAGACCGCATGGAAACTGTGTTTGGGCCCGCTTGATGTGTGGACTCAAGGAAACTGAAAATTCCTAGTGCAAACAAGTATTTCGTTTTAAAATATGCAGATATTGCAGTGCAATGAACCGATTTAAGTAACAATAATCTAACAGTTAGCTTGGTGGTGCAATATTGTTGGATACGTTTTAGATTTCTACCCATAGGAACACATTTCCAAGTGTTCGAAAACGAATATGAAATCAAGAAATGCTTTAAAGCCAACAAAATTAATTGCCTAAGATGTCCTAAAAATTAACTAAATTTATATAAAATGTATACCCTTGCAAGTGCTCGCTTAAATGTTTTCAAAAAATACTCTTTTTCCCATTTTCCGACCGATCGTTCGTATGGGAGCTATATGATATAGTCATCCGATTTGAACAAAAACTTGTAGAATTATGTAAAAGCAAGTGAAACAAACAAATATAAAATTGCAGATGCTACCATGAAAAACAAAAAAGTTTTTCTAACTAAGACTGTTTTTCAGACCTATCTTTTGTATGGCAGCTATACCATATAGTTGTCCGATTTTAATAAAATTTGGTAGAATTATAAAAAAACATTGAAAACCTACGATTACAAAATTTGGAGACGTTTCCATTGAAAAGAAAAAAGTTTTCATACTAAAACTAGTTTTCCGACCAATTGTTCCTATCGGAGGTATGAGATATAGTAAGCCGATCCGGTCGGTTCCGACATATTAGTAGTGTGCAGCAAAAAGAAGACTCTGTGCAAAATTTCAGCTCGATAGCTTTAAAACTGAGAGACTAGTTCGTGTAGAAACAGACAGACGGACGGACAAAGCTCAATCGACTCAGCTCGTCACCCTGATCAAGAATATATATAGTTTATGGGGTCGGAAATATTGAATATTTCTATGCGTTGCAAACTTCTGAGCAAAATTATAATACCCTTTGCAAGGGTATAAAAAGGGGGAAAGTG
Source organism: Lordiphosa fenestrarum (assembly GCA_035044985.1). Lineage (NCBI taxonomy): Eukaryota > Metazoa > Arthropoda > Insecta > Diptera > Drosophilidae > Lordiphosa > Lordiphosa fenestrarum. Next base: position 4,432 of record JAWNNO010003374.1, read on the forward strand.
CCCTAAAATTCTTTAAACATTCCTTTTTTCATGGAGAAAAACAAGCAAATTAAAAAAATATCCATTGGATAATTTCCCGTATCCTTTTGTAGTGAATTTGTCTTAAATATCCTATACATCAGCCAACCGAGGCAAAAATCATCCAAAAGGATATGACAAATGATCATCCTTTGGAAGATTTTCATCGTTTTTTGGTTTTTTTTATACCCGTTACTCGTGGAGTAAAAAGGGTATACTAAAGTCGTGCAAATGTATGTAACAGACAGAAGGAAGCATCTCCGATAGCATAAAGTATATATATTCTTCATCAGCATCAACAGCCGAGTCGATATAGCCATGTCCGTCTGTCCGTCCGTCCGTCCTTCCGTCCGTCTGTATGAACACCTAGATCTCAGAGACTAGAAGAGGTAAAGCAACCAAATTTTAGATGTAGGCTAGTATTATCTGCAAGCAGATCAAGTTTTTTTCTAATTTTGGCCACGCCCCCTCCCGCCCAAGCAATAAAAAATGTTAAATATCTCCTACAATTTGTAAGCTATCGGGCTCAGACTTTACAGTATAATGCATGCGGGCAATATGTACAATCTCACAAATTTTCATTAAGACCGGATAATAAATGGCAGAGTTTAAAAAACGTTGCATACTTATCGGAGCCGCATGGGGTTATTAAACACTAATTGCCTTGAGTAGCTGGTATTTCGAAGTCGGGCAGGGCCGACATTAACTTACGCTCTCGTTTTTTTTTGGGTACGGATTCTTTTTAATCTCTACCTTCCCTTCTCTCGGATTGCAACTGAGACCTCGGATACAGCGCATAAGTAGTCGACATCTCAACGCAGACGACTATCAACGTCAGGCGTGGCAGCACGATTAAAAACAGAAATAAAAGTCGGTCAAGCCCAACTATAAAATATCTGTAGCAACGAAATTATACGCTCAGCATAAATTTTGATGCTGCAGTAGCAGCTGAAAGCACAGCACTGCTACAGCGGACAGTCTTTTGATTATAGCACGACAAACGTTTATCCGATTTTCACCATTCCTTGGGCGTATCGATAAGTTATCCTGATTACTAAATATGTCCAGAAGGTATGAACCATCTATCTTTAAAACTGTGGGAGATATGATGCTTTTTCCAAATGGCGGGGGCGGAGGAGGGCGTGGCCATAAAAGAAGTTTTTGTCCCATACACGTCAAACCTCTATCTCTTGCCATCTCTGAAATCTGTGCGTTCATACGGACAGACAGACTGGCATGGCTATTTCGACTCGACTCTTGATGCTGATCAAGAATATAGTCTATACTTTATGGGGTAGGAGATGCTTCCTTCAGGCTGTTACATACTTTTGCACGAACTTATAATACTCTATGTACGCACGGTACAAAGTATAACGAGAGCGTAAGTTAAAGTCGGCCCTGCTCGACATCGCAACACCCGTTACTCAGGGCAATTAGTGTTTAATAACCTCAGATAAGTATTCAACGTTTTTTTAACTCTATCATTTATTACCCGATATTTATAGAAAATTTGTGAGATTGTAGATATTGGCCAAATACACTACACTGCAAAATCTAAGCTAGCTTTTGTATTGCGTAGGCGGGAGGGGGCATGGCCAAAATTTGAAACAAACTTGATCTGCGTGCAGACAATACTAGTCTACATACTCTTCTAGTCTCTGTGATCTAGGTGTTAATACAGACAAACGGACATTGCTATATCAACTCGACTATTGATGCTGATGAAGAATATATATACTTTATGATATCGGAGATGCTTCCTTCCTTCCTTCCTTAGTATACCCTTTTTACTCTTCGAGCAACGGATATAAAAACATTTCTCTCAGTGATCTAATGGATTTTGCAATGATCTTAAGTGGTTGTGTTTGGTGTAAAGAAATACCAGTTCTGTCTATATAATAACACCTTGTATTTAAATCCCAGGTTTGTGGGCAATGTGTTCCACGAACCGCTTCCTACCCAAAAACAACCCAATTCCTATACAATATGAGTAGTTCTTAGGTCGAGGGTAGTTGTTAGAACACATAGCACTAAAATAACAACAACAAGAAAGAAAGTCGGTCAAGCCCGACTATAACATACTCTGTACCAAGAAAATTTGTCTTTTGATCATAACTCGAAAACCGTTCATCCGATCTTCTTCATTCCTTTGGCGGATCGATAAGTTATCCTAATAACTAAATATGTCCAGAAGGAACAAGCCATCTATCTTCAAAACTGTGGGAGATATGACGTTTTTTCCATATTGCGGGGGCGGGAGGGGGCGTGGCCAAAATTGAAAATAAACTTGATCTGCCTGCAGACATAAGAAGCATATGTCCCATACATGTCAAACCTCTATCTCTTACCATCTCTGAGATCTGTGCGTTCATACGGACAGACGGACGGACGGACAGACGGACATGGCTATATCGACTCGGCTGTTGATGCTGATCAAGAATATATATACTTTATGGGGTCGGAGATGCTTCCTTCTGGATGTTACATACTTTTGCACAAACTTATAATACTCTATGTACCTACGGTACAGAGTATAAAAATTTTTTACTATTGTGTCAAGCATGGACTGAACCAAGGTTCGAACCAAAACCCAAAATCTCAACGCCCAAAATCTTCGAAACTGAAACTTTAACCATTGGAAACAGCCATGATTGTAACTTTATTTACTGTGTAGAAATCAGGGTTCGGAATTGCTCTTTGCTTGCAGCTCTCGAGAGCCAGCTCTTGCTCTCAGCTCATAGCTCTCGGCTCTTGGCTCAGAGCTGAGAGCCACAGCTCGGGAGCTGTGAGCCATCAACCGACTCTCGGCTCGTGAGCCACAGCACACGGCTCTGAGCTGTGAGCCACAGCTCTCGGCTCGTGAGCCAACAACTGGCTCTCGGCTCGTGAGCCACAGCTATCGGCTCTGAGCTGTGAGCCATCAACCGGCTCTCGGCTCGTGAGCCATGGCTCTCGGCTCATGAGCCATAGTTCTCGGCTCGTGAGCCTTAGCTCTCGGCTCGAGAGCCATAGCTCTCTCGGCTCGTGAGCCATAGCTCTCGGCTCGTGATCCTTAGCTCTCGCCTCGTGAGCCTTAGCTCTCGGCTTATGAGCCATAGCTCTCGGCTCATGAGCCATAGCTCTCGGCTCGTGAGCCACAAAATTTGATGCTGATCAAGAATATATCAAGAATACTTTATTGGGATGGAGATGATTCCTTCTGGCTGTTACACACTTTTGCACTTCTTAGATACAGACAATATTACTGTCGGGACTGGCAAAGTTTCTTTTTTGGCAAAGTTTGAAAATATTTTAAATTCACCGATGATAAAAACGCGGTTTGTTTGAATTGCGGTAAAGTGCTTGGCAAAAACCTCTTCAACTTGAAACTGCATTTGGACCCTTGGCTACTTGTACAAACAGACTGCAAGCCCAGAAGCCATGAGCTGAGAGGTATGGCTCATGAGCTGAGAGCTATGGCTCACGAGCCGAGAGAGCTATGGCTCTCGAGCCGAGAGCTATGGCTCACGAGCCGAGAGCTATGGCTCACAGCTCAGAGCCGATAGCTGTGGCTCACGAGCCGAGAGCTGGTTGTTGGCTCATGAGCCGAGAGCTGTGGCTCACAGCTCAGAGCCGAGTGCTGTGACTCACGAGCCGAGAGCCTGTTGATGGCTCACGGCTCCCGAGCTGTGGCTCACTGCTCTGAGCCAGAAGCTGTGGCTCACGAGCTGTGAGGCGTTTAGTGCTCCCGGCTCTCGAAAAGCGGCTCTCAGCTCTGAGCGAGAGCCGAAATGAGGCAGAGCGCGCGGCTCGCTCGTGAGCAATTCCGAACCCTGGTAGAAATTGAAAAAATAGTGCCACGTACATTTTTTGAATTGACGCGTCATTGTTGATCAAAAGTATTTATACTGCATTCTTCTGGGCCAACATTTTTGAACACTTTTCCAGTGAATAAGAAACTATTGGAATATTTAGATAAATCATGGAAACATTATACAAACCCATTTTAAACTCTCTTAATACTTAAGATATACCAATTTCAACTTTAAAATGTATGCAAGAATACAAGAATGAAATAATGCTGCCAAATCGAACACCTAAACGTATTTTTCCGATTTACAAAGATGGGAAAAACCTGTTCAGAAAATATCATAATAAGTACAAGATGTTCTCACAAGATGTTCTCTCACTGCAGTACTTGAGTCAACATGCTGACTATATCATCAGATTGATAGGAAAGAAGTTCTTGCAATTTCTGGATGAGGGCAAATTTAAATTGGCCAATGTGTCACTATTTTGGACCGGACCCTATTCCTATCGTAGAATGCGCGATGTCATGCCTGATTTGTATAGCTCCTTGCAGCAGTCGCGGCTCATCATTTTCAAAGGCGATCTTAACTATCGCAAGCTGCTCAGCGACGTCTGTTGGGAGTCCACTCAAGAACTGAAGACCAGCTTGAGCGGCTTTTAGCCAAGTAACATATGCATGTTGCGCACAGTCAAAGCTGAGGTTATTTGTGGACTGACTGATGGTGTGACCGATTGGCTGTTAACTAAAAACGCTCTGGCAATTTAGATAATCTTGAAAACTATATAAAAATAGCAGTTATTTATTTAAGAGATTCTTGAAAACTTCACTCCATTTAGAACTTAGACGGGTGTTACACGGTGGTGCAAACTTCCTTCCTCTACACCTCTTTCCTACAAACGGAAGCTTTCTCAAACACTTGAAGTTTGCTTCGCCAGTCTCCAATCCAGTCTTAAACTTTTCGACAATTTGTTGGTCATATACTTATATCTTTACTTGAACAGAGAATTCAAATGTCTTTCTTCAATTGCTGGAAAAAATAAACAAAAATCAGAATGAAAAAAAGTTTTTGAGAGCAAATGTTCTTGAAGTGAGCACAATTTAACTCAACTCAGCCACCGCACAGAAAAGTATAGGTAGACCTTTGGATGTGCTTCTACGAAAGTGTGCGCAAGGTCTTAAGTTCAATTCCTGAGAAGTCTATCAAAAGTGGTTCTTTCTTCATAAAATAAAGCAGGGCAGCTGGTGAGGGTGCATTGTCGCGGAAGTTGTATATATTTACAGGCGATGTCTCTGATTCTAAGTCATACATATGGGCGGGTGGTCATGGCCTATTTTAGTATTTTCCCACTGTGAAGGCAACAGTTTCTAGAATCAAGATGATTCTTGTGTCTTGAATCGGCATCTGTTTTGGGGAAATGTTTCGTTTGAGCTTGTTTAAGACATAAGCTTACCAACTCCAACTGTTTAACTTTAATCGTTTACCTGTGGTAAAATCAATTTATTTGCATATCACTATCCAATTGGGGTTAGATATCAAATATTTGTAATTAGCTGGCCAAACTGAAAAGAGCGCCAAACAGTTGGCAAGCAAAACCAAACCAAACCATTATGGCCCATCAAATTATTATGCTGAACCAATACAAACATTTTCACCATGGTTTTGCAAAAGGCAAAGAGACGAACGGAAATGGTAATGGGAGACGACAGGCTGTTTGTGTTGGTGTAATAAAAATGGAAATTCAATTGGCGTTGTGTCCTCTGAATGAATGCTCACACCAATTGGAACAGTACTAGAAGCAACTGGCTGACAGTCACTAATGATTAAATCGATATCTGTTCCATCGCATCTGGATAATGCCAAAATGCTTGAGACATGCATGATTAATGTGCAGCAATTTGTTTGTCTGCCCATTTTTTGACAGCAATGCAAGCGAATGCAAAAGGGATTTGTACAAACAAATGGCAACAGCCTGAATAAAATTGCAAAATTAAAAATCTCGCATATTTGCGTGCCAAAGCCTTTACACATTCCATTCTGGCATTTGAAAATGCCGTCAACATTGTGACAATTTGATAATTTCATCTTTGTTTTTGTTCTTTTATGAATTTTATATCAAACAAAACAAGGAACAACAACAACCACAGCGCAAGAGTAAAGCAAACAGAATGTTGACTCTGGTATGGATGACGGCAATGTTTGCCTTGCGGGCAAAATGTCGAAACAGCTAACGGCGTGGCGCTTCATTTGCATTGCTGTTTACCGCATGCCAAGCGGCGTATACGCAATTTTTTTGTCCTTCCTTCTTAAATGCATGACAAATGGCAAGAGGCAATGGCATAAATTCACAGCCACCACACTGGAAGCACACATCTTTGGGTTGACTAAGCAGAGGCGATTAAATTTGATTTTGTGTGCAAAATCTGTCATACGCAAGTGAAACAGAGTGGCAGAAATGGGTAAATTACATTTGCGGGTGGTTTTTTGTCTCAATAGTTCACTTAATCAAATGAGAAAAAGTTAAGGTTTAACTTCTGTTCGAGCCAGCAAGTTTAAGCCAGCTCAAGGTTATCTGAGATCGACAATTTTTCTAATTATTTTTCGCTTCTGTCTTGAAAATCTCAGTAGTCTGTGTCAAAGCAAAAACATAAATAAAAACCAAATTGGAAAAGCGGGAAATCATTTCAGCAGTCAAGGCTTTGACAGTATTTTTATACTCTGTACCGTAGGTACATAGAGTATTATAAGTTTGTGCAAAAGTATGTAACATCCAGAAGGAAGCATCTCCGACCCCATAAAGTATATATATTCTTGATCAGCATCAACAGCCGAGTCGATATAGCCATGTCCGTCTGTCCGTCTGTCTGTCCGTATGAACGCACAGATCTCAGAGATGATAAGAGATAGAGGTTTGACGTGTATGGGTCATATGCTTCTTATGTCTGCAGGCAGATCAAGTTTATTTTCAATTTTGGCCACGCCCCCTCCCGCCCCCGCAATTTAGAAAAAACGTCATATCTCCCACAGTTTTGAAGATAGATGGCTTGCTCCTTCTGGACATATTTAGTTATTAGAATAACTTATCGATCCGCCAAAGGAATGAAGAAGATCGGATGAACGGTTTTCGAGTTATGATCAAAAGACAAAATTTCTTGGTACAGAGTATGTTATAGTCGGGCTTGACCGACTTTCTTTCTTGTTTTATTTTGGTTTTAACTCCTCAACGATGTGTTTAGCGAAAAGCTAAGAAGATGCCGTCTGCTTGCTTTGATTCCTAATCTTTACAGTTTGGTTTGGAAAGCAAGCAACAACCTTTGCAATGTATACCCAAAAAGAGCTGAATACTTATTCACTATCTTCGGTAGGCTTTCGCTACTGACTGCAGTTTAACGGCTTTCTCTCCATGGAATTGTCACCTTCAGCAGTTGGGAACTGCAACAAGCAATGACAGCAATAACAGACGAGCAACAGTGAACTCAATATGAGACCATTCATTACCAAAAATAGGCCATTAACGAATTTTCTCACTTCCTCAGTGCAATGTTGTCACTTTAGAAACTCAGTTCGAAACAATCTAGTATTTTTTTTTTACAACTCTGATGTCACTCAGGGTGAACAATGAACAAATATTTTCAGTATTTATATTTTATTTATTATGAAAAATGTGATATGTGATAATAGGTGAAATTATGTACACATCGGATTTGAGTAAGTTTTTCCTCTTCCTCCTCGATATCCTCTGAGGAACAATACTTTTAAACTCTGTGGTGCTTCTTGGCCTAAATCCTATCAAAATGGTATACAGCACTATTCACAGCGCATGAATATGGAACAGAGAAAACAAAATAGGCCCCACTCCATATGTTAAAACGGCAATCCTAAACGAAACGTAGTTCACCACGTTAAATTTCACACGGAAAATGACAAAGGCAAAAGATACACGATGTTAGAAAACAAGTTTCTACATTTTTCATACAACAATCTTAATACCACACGAAATTTTTAGGTTTTCTTACATTAACGTTTATAAATTGAAAACCAAGCTCAAACTCAGTACAGACTAGCTCTGATTTTCATTATCAAAGTTGTTCTTCACATGCTACATATAGGTTTTCTAATAGGCTAATCACATTGTGCACATCTAAGCACATCTATCTAAGCAACATCTAACATCTTCAGTCGTAGTAAATTGGGAAATTGCTAAGAAAATATTGATCAAAATGAATTTTGAATAGAATAGAATATTATCTGATTCATAGTTTAAATTAAGACTAAAATTTTATCTAACTGATTTTTTGGTCAGACATTTTTGAATTGACTAGAATTTGCCCTTCTTATTCATCGACTTTGTTTTTGCTGCGCAGTTAAACCACAAAATTATAGTGGTGGACCAAAAACTATCGTGAAAACACTGCTTGAAACGAATTGCAAAAGAAACATCTCCAGTTGATGTTGGAATGATGATCAAATTTTGGCACGGCAAAAGCTTATGGAACATCGAATTGTTCTATGAATTAACGGGTTGATGATTTATTCGCTCATCATCGCTTGTCGCTTTCCTTTTTTACTATTAGATCCGGCCATACCGCGCGAGTGCTTGGTAGTCGTATGGGCTGAGATACCGGCATTTGTGTTTAAATTGCAACAAGCTAAGTGAGTTATGAATTCGAGCACCAGACAAGATGAGTCACAAAAAAAATATAAATTGTAAGCTTTTCATGCCTGGCTTCTACATGACGATCAAATTTGAAAAATTGGCCATAAACTAAGGCATAATTCTCTTCAAAGGTCAATTTGGGCGTCTCCGGGCTCTGCCTATGCTGCCCGCTTGATTTTTATACTCTGTACCGTAGGTACATAGAGTATTATAAGTTTGTGCAATAGTATGTTTGTTCAAGTATATTGCTTCAAGGGCTGATTTTTTTGCAAACAAAAAGTTTAGTTTGCATGCAGCTGCGTATATTTGTTATAGTCGATAATTGATGTTGATTTCTGCCTATGGTTCGCACCTAAAACTTTTGCAGGGATGCAATAACGCAGCTAATCATTTTCACTCATAATATTTTTTGATTACGGCTCAACATAAAGGTGAACAAATGCTTAGAACTAGTTTTAAACCTATTGTGGGTGTTCAAGCGCACAACTTTAATGTTTTCTGCTGCCAAATTCTTAAACAAATAAATCACTTGCATTCACTTTCCTCTTGTTTTTATTAAATTCCTTGCATTTGTCAATAACATAACAAAGCCCAGCTGTTTCCTTGACGCTTTAGGCTAAGTTCACACAGGCAAATAATTTAAACAAAATTTGATGAAAATTTGTCAAAATAAATGGCAGAATTTGTAGTACGCACAGCTTGAGGTGCACCAGTAAAGTAATTTTCAAGGTATCACGGTAAGTCACGACGTTAGCGTAAGCAATAAAAGAATTTTCTGCCAAATCAGCTTCAAATTTGTTTATAAATAAAGAGTGGTATTAATGAGAATACCCATGCAAGAAGTGTTGTATTCCCCTCAGAGTGACACAGTTGGGTTGATGTGACACCGGTGCATTCAACAAATGTCAAAGAATACTCAACAATACTCATGGACCGAAGAAGTTGAGAATAATATGGCCCCAAAATTGCTGCAATGCAACGGACGCGTTCTTGAATTCCTATTTGTATCAAAAATGGTCCAATTGTGTGCCTGGTTAAACTTAGCTTAATGCAATAACTCAACATTTTGGTAACGTAAACACCTGAGTTGGATTGTAATCATTACATACAGTATTTAATTACTTTTCATTACTACAATGACGATTATTTAGTTATAGATTTTAAGTAATTGCGGCTACTTAAAATCTATAACTAAATAATCGTCATTGTAGTAATGAAAAGTAATTAAATACTGTATGTAATGATTACAATCCAATTCAGGTGTTTACGTTACGAAAATGTAAATTGGAACTACGATTATTCTATGATTATTTTAAATTGTAATTACTTTTATAATTACTTGAATAATTGCAGCTGTAAAGAGGGAGTATTGAGTAATTGCGTTTCTGAATTGCGCTTGTAAAAATTATGATCGGTTTAGTTGATTGCTGATTGGTAATAAAAAATCACATCAAAATTTTTATTACTTTTACTTTTTTTTTTACCCTGTTTATACACAAAAAAATTATCATGATAAATACTCTTTAAAGTATGCTATGCTTAACAATATTACCTGTTCAGGAAAACAATTCTCTTATAGTTGGCTGACTACTAACTCATTTTGAATACCTTCAATTGGTCTGTCAATCTTAGTGAATGCAAAATGTGTTTATTATGTATGACGCAGGCATAACAGACTAACAATTACTTATTTAAATTGAAAACTATTTAAGGAAATGAAAATGGCATTTATCATGATATTCTTTTTGTTTATAAACGGGATATAAGAGAGAATGTGGCTTACTTACATTTAGTTGGATAATTACTCCAAATATTGCAAAATATTCCAGTTCTTAGCTACAAATATATGAATAATTGAACATTGCAACTATAACTACTCATTAAATCCCCTGTATTGGTTTAATTATTCAAGTAATTGTAAAAGTAATTGCGTTATCTAACCACTGTATAATCATAATTTGAATTGTTAATTACGATTGCTAAAAAATTGTTAACAGGAATTGCTTTTAATTATTCGAAAAATGGTAATGGTAATTGTAATTGTAGTTTATGTCTCTGGTAAATAGCTATTCTGAGTTATTGCTTCGAAAACAATATTAATAGCAAAGTCTCGGCAGTGTAAGTGTTGCATAAGATTTAATAGACTAATTAAATATGTAAGAAATTTTGGAAAAATGTATAACTTTTAAGATAAACTTTGCTCTTTCGATAATAAAAAAAAATGTACTAAATTCTAAAATTTACAACAATTAAACGAATGAACCAAAAACTGAAAGATACATTCAAACCAAGACAAGACCACAGTTGAGTAATTCAGCCCAAAAATAAACTAAATCTCTGGTTTTTTTACGGATTATTATTGACTGCAGAAAAACTGGCAACAAAAAATTATGGAACAAAATCAAATAAAACAATTCAACGATAATAAAAGAATAGAATTTGATTTAATGAATTTATATTAAAGCTTAGCCATACGCCTCTGCCAAACAAGAGGAATTTGAACAACAAGCATTTTACAAAAAGAGCACTTTTAGTCAAGTGAACTGTCCCATGATGAAAACACATCTCGAACATTTTTTTTTTAAATTATCAAGTGCCTGCTCGAATTACTGAAGTGGGTGAAGATATCTGCAAGCGGCTCTGTTGATACTTAAAGCTTTAAATAGCCGAAAAATATAAAATAAAAAATGGCGACTACAGCTAGAACAAAGGTGTAGAATTTAAACAAAATTACTTTGCAAGAATGTGATGAATATGTTGTGGCTAAGTTCTGTTAAAAAGATGAAAAAAAGGAGTTCAATTGGAAAGCAAGAGACCTTTGAAAATGCTGAGAATGGGGAAAAACTAGTGCCTGAACTCCACCTCTTTAAAATCCTGATGTACGCGAACGATATAGTCATCCTCGCCGAATCACCAAAGTTGCTACAAGAGATGATCAATGAAGTGCAGAGATACTGCCAAAAATGGGGACTGGTAAACAACTTGGACAAGTCCAAAACTATGGTAATTCGAAATGGACTCGCGCGCGATGAGAAATGGACACTCGTGAATATTGAACTGGAAACGGTTGAACTATTCAAATATGTTGGAGTGAGCTTATCTTCCAATATGTCTTTCAAAAAGCACTTAAACTTAAAAAGTCCAAAAGAGCCCTGAACAGTACATGGAAAACCTTAATGAAGAAGAAAAATAGAGAAAATAAAGAGATGAAGGACATTTCCGCTGAACACAAACAAGTTTTTCTCACTATGACTACTTTTCTAACTCTACTTTTCTATGACAGCTATACTATATAGATGTCCGATTTCGACCAAACTTAGTGAAATCGCGGGAAAGCATAACAAACTAAGAAATACAAAGCTTGGGGACGTTTTCTTTGAAAACAAAAAAGTTTTTCTCACTAAAACTAGTTTCTCGACCCATCATTCCTATGGCAGCTTTAACCTATGGTCATCCGATTTTGTTAAAACTTTGAAGAATTGTGAGAAAGCTTATAAAACAAATAAATATGCTAATTTAAGAGAGATTTACATTAAAAACAAAAAAGTTTTGCTTACTAAGACTACTTTTCTGACTCTAATTTTGTATGACAGCTATACTATATAGATGTCCGATTTTGACAAAACTTGGCAGAATCATGGAGAAGCATAGAAAGCTAGTAAATACGGAGTTTGGTGACGTTTGTATTGAAAACCAAAAAGTTTTTCTTACTAGAACTAGTTTTTCGACCGAACGTTCATATGGCAGCTATATGTTCTAGTCAGCCGATCCGGCCGGTTCCGACAAATGTGCAGCGTATTTGTACCAGAAGACTGCGTGCAAAGTTTTGTGACGACAGCTTTAAAACTGATGGCATAGAAACAGACGGATAAGGCTAAATCTATTCAGCTCGTCATGCTGATCAAGAGTATATATACTTTATGTGGTTGGAAATGCTTCCTTCTATGCGTTGCAAATATCTGGACAACTTACAAACAATATACAAAATGTTTCAGGCAACGGCGAAATGTATTATGTGCCATGCTGCGGAAGTATGGGGATGGCAGGCATACGAAGATGTTGAAAAACTCCTCCAATTCTTTTTAAAAAAGATATTTTACCTGCCAAATAATACACCGACATATGCGATACATTTAGAAAGATGTTCCATCACACAATCCAGGCGCATTTTTGATAAATTTTAGATTCATCTCAAAGGTTCCCGAAATGTTAGCCTCTGCACTTATAGCGGCGTCATCGCAGTGCTTTCAAAAATGGACTGAACTGGCCTCGGAACACAAAGTAAATCTCCAACTAACCGACCCAAGGAAGGAGAGCCTGTCCAAACTACTGGCTTCTATATATGAAAGAAAGCGTGAAGCAAATTTTAGACGAGCCCGCGAAATCTCCTCCCGAGAGACGTAAGTTACGAGCTCGGAGAGAACCACTATTTTTGGGGTGAGTATGATATGATATTATCTTAAAACCTTCATACCACATAAACGCATTGAAAATGAGCTGTGCAACCTTTGCAATATAAGAGAACGTGAAGATGAAACCCATTTCATATTCCTATTCTGAACGAACTGAGGATCCGCTCATGGGTTAGGGCATACCTCACATTGGAAGAGCTCATCACAATTCATGCAAATGGGCAATCTTGGAGTGCGCTGGCGAAATACCTGCTGGATGCTCACAACTACAGGGCAAGAATCCTGCATAAAGAGTTTAAGGAGTGAAAGATCTACTATCTCACGACGAGCGGAGAAGGTAGGTGGTGTAACTCCGAAGGTAGGACGCGCCGGTATGCAATGTGATTTGTAAATCAGGGCTGCAAGCCCATCAAATTGTTTGGATCTCCGGCTAGCGGGTTCAAACCAAAATTTACCAATGGTTCAGGTTCAGAATTTTGAGATTCAAGGTCTTTGGGCCAAGGTTTTGGTTCGAACCTTGGTTCAGCCCATGCTTTATACACGTTTATATGGTAATCGACCTAAAACCGACATAAACTGTTAGGGAATTGTCTCACTTTTGGGTTAGGATGGGATTTCACAATACTTTATATAAATAGAAACATTTTCGCACAGCTCATGACCATCAAAGCAATAAGGTAAAAGGTATAAAGTATTGTGACGAAATGCAATTTCGTAGTCCACATACGACAAGTGTTTCCACAGTAATTTGGATAATTCCATCAGGATAACAGAAGAAGTCACTGGGAAATAGTTGAAATCTATAATTTTTGTTGAACCGAACCGAAATTTTAGTTTCGGATGGGGTTTAGGTTCAGCTTTAATACCTTAGGGGGTTCGGTTCAAGGTTCGGTTCACTGTCATTTGAAAGTTAGAATTCCGGGTTCGAACCGGAGCCTAAGCTAACAAAAGCAAGAATGATCAAATGCTTTATAAATTAAAATTATTAAAAACAATTAAAATTATCAGTGAATAAAAAAAACATTCAACTCCCTTAGAGTCCTTCTTGAGAGACCACTAAACATCATCTATCTATGTATTGTTTTGAAACGTCAAATTTTTAAGAGCATAAACTTCACTGATGGTGGATTAAGTAGTGTCAAAATAATGTGAAACGAACTTGTACAATAGATTTCAATGATTTCCAGATGGCGTTCGCTCTATTCATGGTGAAATGGCAAACCTTACTGAGCATTTAAGGCAATTAACATACAAATCACCCTTTTTAAACCATGTGGCCGCTTATAGACTTAATCAAATTTCATTCAAAATTACACTAAACTTTTTTTTATAAAAAAAAAACGCATTTCGAAATAAATTTAATTCCCAACTATTAAAAACATGACCAAAGTTGTGTCTGTTGGATTTTGTTTACTTTTTGGCCACACCAAAAGTTTTCACATTTTGTTTATGTTGCTCATGTAATTAAGAGTAAAATGGATTTGAAACTGGTATGAGCCAAGTTTAAAGTTTGGCATCAAATTAAATGAAACTACACTTTTGTCAAAGCATAAAATTCTCAGAAATGACTGTGGCTTTTAGTGCGTTTTATTTTGTACATAAAGTCAGCTTATGTGTCAGACAGTTCTGTCTTAGTTTTAAGGAAAAAACATAAACCAACCGCAGTGAATTTCAAGGCAAGAATTTTACAGCAAAGAGATGAGCTGGCGAAGGATAAATGGTAAATTAAAGTATATATATAAAAAATATGAAGGACATCTAGAGCCTGCCAGGGTGTACCAAATTCGGTGAGCCTTTTCATTTATATTAATTAATGAAGACATACGAGTTAGCACTCTAGTACATCCTGCGTAACCTTTTCAAAACCAATTTAATTTATTTCATTTCATCTAGTGTGACTTCATTAATAAGACTCGGTGTGTGGGTTTTATGTGTGAATCAGCCGGGGCTGTGCTTGTGTGTAATTAGTACTTAATTAATGTGAAAATCGATTATATAGCAAATGAACTTTGCACTCGCCCGAGCAAAGGAGCACACCGAGTCAATTATACACACACACACATATTTTTGGGGATAACAATTAGACACAGGGCAAGGACCCAAAATGTTGGGCGCGGCCAGGCTGTTTGCATGGGCGTGCTAGGCCAGCAGATTAATCATTAGTAAGTGCAAAATGTAATTAAAATAAATCAGCAATTAAAGCTCAAATATGTAGAACAAAAGGAGCGTTTCGGCTCATTAGTTGATTTGCTCTAAATTTGCATTAGAGAAGCTCATAATAGATGTAAGCACATGTGAACTCTATAGAACTGGCTGCCTTGTGCCACACAAAGTGAAGGATGAAAGGATTATTGTGCTGAAGTCTCAAGCAATCAAGCAATGAATTCAATCAATTTGAACCCAATAATTTTATGAAAATTGTTTATTTACTTGGCTTGCAAATGGGAATTGGTAAAGAATCACTTACACTGCTCGACAAAATGAAAGTCGATCTTCCCCCAATTCATCAAACCAACTTTTTCTAAAGTATTATAAAGTATAAAGTATAAAGTAAAATGCAAACTGATAAACAAATTTAATGTTTTTTTTTAATTCGAAAATAAAATATTTTATTAACTTTAAGAAAAGCCTTCATACACAAAAATCGGACATGAAATGGTTTTTTCAAAAATTTTTTGGTGAATAGGGGCAGACTCACAAGTTTCATCACTAACTCAGCATTTTCACAAACCAAGTGGAATTCATTTAGATCTTTAATTTAAATCTCACATAAAACTTATTACGGCTCTTTACACTTATGCGTGACTTAATTTGACGTTCACATGAAGATGTGTCTCAGAAATGTAACGCACCGTGACTCAGTGTAAAACCAGCAACTTCCGTCAATGAACAAGCGCCATTCGTTCTTTATATAACTATTATTTAAGGCACTTAAAAGTCCAGGTACATCATGGCAATAAATAAATTCCTTAGCCTTGGAAAAATACTTCTTCAGCCTGTTGTTACGTTTTCTATAAAAAGATATGCTTACTTCTTTGGAAAGAAAGCCGAAGTCCTTCATTCGGGATGCATGTAGCTCAGCGTCTATCTTCGACAACTTTAAATCGCGGACCCAGTCGTTCAACTCTGCTTGATTAATAAGGTGTGGCTTTTTTTCCACAGCAGTGAATTCTTCTTCGCTTAATATATCGC
>JAWNNO010003392.1:0-67368 GCA_035044985.1 Lordiphosa fenestrarum
ACCCAAACAGCAAGCTTGACGAAAAGTCATTAGTAAAGCGCTGGGAACTGGTTTCCAGGCTGAAGCAAGGATTCTGGAGGCAATGGTCACAAGAATACCTTCAAGAACTACAAGTTCGCTACAAATGGAACACCGCTTCACCAAACGTTAAGGAAGGATTACTA
The DNA here is from genome assembly GCA_035044985.1 of Lordiphosa fenestrarum. Lineage (NCBI taxonomy): Eukaryota > Metazoa > Arthropoda > Insecta > Diptera > Drosophilidae > Lordiphosa > Lordiphosa fenestrarum. The sequence goes on from JAWNNO010003392.1 coordinate 165, forward strand.
GTTGTGATCAAGGAGGACAATCTCCCGGTAATGAAGTGGCCATTAGGCAGAGTCATCAAGACATACCCTGGACCAAACAACCATGTGCGAGTTGTGGACGTCAAAACAGCATCAGGCGTGTACAAGCGCCCCATAAGTAGACTGGCGCCATTATTTCCCGAAGACATAGCAGTCAAGCGCCCTGTGATTAAAGATGCACTTGAATCCGATGAACCACCAACGCCCCGAAAAAGGTTGATGTCACCAACGACACTGTCCACTATGTTGGAGTTTCTGTTCATGCTGCCGCTAGCACTGTCGCAACCAATAACCATGACTCAGTTTACAAACAAACCAGGTATCTTCTACGAAAAATTAAGTACCGTAAAAATGGCAGTATCTGAGTGGACCATGGTGATCTATTATGATTTGGACCCATACTGGAGCGACATGAAAATCTTTTCGTCAGGCATTACGGAACTCGGACACATGCGCCCCGACTTACAAAACAGTCAGGCATGCGAATCAATGCTTCAACACTTTGAGCATTTACGCAAGGAATTAGAGTCAGAAAGTTTAATAATGAAGAACTCTAGATCACGGAGATCACCACTAGACATAGTGGGAAATCTTGCTAACAGCCTCTTCGGTGTACTAGATTCCAATTACGCCAAGAAAATGACCATAGCAATTGAAGAAGTAAAAAACAAAGAAGAATTTCTTCTACAATTACTCCAAAATCAAACATCAATTGTGGATTCCACAATTAACGTGGTCATAAAGAGCAAAACTGACACCAACAAGCGCCTTAAACTACTGGTAAAGCAGCTGGCATTAATAAATCAACAAAGAGGAAACCATACCGGCGGCCAATTGGCACAATCATTCTTAGTGCTTATAGCACAAATGACCCTACTAGCAGCGGACATACAGCGAATGCAGTCGGCAATTTTCAATGTATTAACTGGCATCCGTCACCACACAATCAGCCCAATATTAGTGTCTCCAGAGCAACTAATCGAGCAGCTAGACGAAATACGGGACCATTTACCACCTGACCAACTGCTGCCCGTCAGTACAGCCAACGTAATTCAATTATACAGAATTATGCGAGCTGAAGGTGCAATCACTAACACTCACGCCATATTCAGAGTGACAATCCCTCTAGCCTCGATAACGCAATTCGAAATTTTCAACATCATGCCAATACCAATGTGGAATTCAAACAGATTTAGTCTCTTTGAGCTGAAAACCCCAATAATATGGGTCTCACTATAGATGATCTACCAAATTACGAACACATTTGTTTAGATCAACAAGCCGTCTTTAATGTTGACAATCGTTGCGAGTTCCAGCTCTTCAATAACAAATCGAGTACTTTGTGCCAAACCACGCACACCAAGTCACAAATATTATGGTCCAACACTCATCAACCGAACACATGGATCTTTGCAACACATTCAGCATTGGAACTTCAAGCAGTCAGTAATGGAATTCCATTAACACTACATCTGCAAGGAACTGGCCTGTTGACACTAGCTACCGGATGCACAGCTCGGAACACAGAAATCAGCATAAGCACCTTTGGCACAACAACCACCGAAGTTAAAACCACACATTCTCGGTTCGGTAACTTAAGCCAGCCTGGAAGATCCGCGTCAATTCCAACTTTGGAGCCAAATACTCAAGCAACAGAACAAGGCTATTCGGAACTTGACGATTTGCAACAAGAATTAGCAGCAATCAACCTCAAGAAATTGCCCCAGCCTGCCCACACCGTGCAGCATCATCACATAGCTGCTTACGTTGTCCTAACAATATCAATTTTGTTAGTCATCGCCTATGCCATCCGGAACCGACATGCCATATGGAACCCCCGGACTACCCAAACCACTACAGAAGAACTGTGCGACTCATCAGCCCCGACACCTCTTCCACGTCGCTTTACAATTAATCTGGGTGTACGGTTTTCAAAGCTCAAAGAAACACACAATACAGCGAATTCAAAAGCTCATCTTCACACGCACTCACTCCCATCATACTTTGGTCGCAGAAGAGCAAAGAGTCGAGAACTGAACGTCATCGAGTGCAGTTGCGTGCTGGTCGCGAGCATCTAACCGTTTTGCCTTTTCTAATCTTTTCTCTAATTTGTAAAAATTAATATTATTTGCATTTGTTAAAAATAAACTGAAATTGAATTGAACTTGTAATTAGTCACATCGTCTCGGCTAATTAATACAAATTGACGGAAAAGTCCCCCGAGCAGACTTTGCTCATCATTGAAACTGCCAGGAGGCAAGTTTCACAACATTTTTGGCGGCCCATGGGGGGAACCGGCAATACAGACTATTACAAGTAGTTCAAGTTCAAGTACAAATTAAATCACAAACATCCTACATCTTTACACACATTCATATAAATCATACCAGCCGCATTGCACGTGGCCCAGCAACCAAACGCCAAGGCCCGTTACACAGAAACATCTAGCAGCACAAAGACGATCGCAAAGAAGAAACTGCAAACACAAACCAACGGCACTTTTTCACTTTGGACAGCAGATTTGAGTGAAAACTGGCTTTGCAGGCAACGCATCGAGCTCGGAACATCAGCCCAATTGAGTGGAAAGCAACTCCGAACGAGAAGTGGCTTCGCAGCGAGCGCAGTCAACGGGAGCATCATCACACTTGAGTGAGAAGGTGAGTGTTTATTGTGCGTATATTTGTGTTGCGATCAAAGTGAGTGCATTTTATTGCTCAAGTTTGCACTCAACCAAATAGAGATGGCACCTAACAAAGATGAACAACCAAGTGCCTCAGCTTCAGTTCTGCACGACCCACAGGTCGATGGCCTATTTGCTCTTCAGACGGATTTGGTTGGCCGATTAAACAATATATATCGAAACTTTAAAAAGGACAGCATAGAACGAAAAACTATGCCCTATTTTCAGCTGCGCTTACGCAAATTAGAAGACCTGTCAATTGAATTCAATAAAAATCATCAGCAGCTGATAATACTCAAATGCCCAAGTTCTCATTCATATATATCTAACGAGGTAGCCTTTCAGTTCGACGAGGACTACACAACAATCGCCTGCACCATATCAGAGGCATACGAGAGGTCTTTTCCACAGGTAGCACCAGAAGATTCATCTTCATCTGTGCCTCAAGCAAACACCACTGTCATAGCAGCGCCATCATCTGTACAGCTACCCAAGCTGCCCATCCCAACATATACTGGCAAATTTGTGGACTGGCCTGCATTCTACGATGCCTTTGTCCAGCTCATTCACGACAACACGGCTCTGTCCGACATCCAAAGGTTCCATTTTCTGAAGCAAGCTCTGCCCGCAGATCGCGATATAGACTTTCAGCAAATGACCCTCACAGGAGGTAACTATGCGACAGCTTGGAGTCTCATTGTCCACCGCTACAATAATCCGTGATTGCAGTTTATGTTCCACATGAACACCCTTTATGATTTGCCACAGTTAACCAAGGAACGTTCTTCCGACCTCAAACATATGCTGAACGTGTCAAATGTTTGTATCAACGCTCTGAAGCGCCTCGATATCGCCATCACGACTTGCGATCATTGGATTGTGCATCACCTTGTTACAAAACTTCCAACCACCACACTTCAAGCATGGGAGCACTTTCTTGGCAGCTCTGTCAGTATTCCTGCCTTTGCTCAATTGGAATCCTTCATCAACAACCGTCTCATAAGCATTGACGTGATCGAAAATCGATGTTTATCTACACAAACGCGGTCATCTATACCGCAACCTGCCGCTCAACGGCACAACCACAAATCCTCAGGCAACACACCTTACAAGGGACACAGTTTTCACACCACGACTGAAACTGCTGACCCCATTCGCTGCACGCTCTGTGGCGACTCCCATATTCTCCGTCGTTGTCCTGACTTCTTGACCAAGGATTGCTTCGCAAGGAAAGCTGTCGCCGATCATGCTAGGGCATGCCTCAATTGTCTTAGCATCTCGCACAGCCTTGCACAATGCCCAAGCAGCAGGAATTGTTTGCAGTGCGGTCAAAGGCATCACTCGCTGTTACACTTTCCAAACAATACACCCTCTGCTAATGCGGCTCCGAAGTATTCGCCCCAAACTCTTAACTCGAACCATAGCTCACTTTCCAGTGGTCCTGTACTGTCAACAACTCCCGTCTTGTCTACAGGAACCAACACAGCGCAACTCCATAGCTATCGTTTGAGTGATCTCTCACAGCCTGCAGCTACCGACTCGTCTGTGGGAACACACACTGCTCAACTCACTTCCGCAGTTGCAACAAATCGCATACCCAGCACTATGCTTCTGGCCACGGCTCTTGTCAGAATTCACAACTATGAAACTGGTCAATCCGCAGTGGTCCGTGCGCTTGTGGACTCTGGCTCCGAAGGCACTCTAATCACGGAACGCACCGTACAAGCGCTTGGTCTTAAGCGCCATCCTATTTCAGCAAAAATAGCTGGAGTAGGTGAAACCTCAACCAGTAGATGCAAGTATACGACGGAACTATCATTAAGTTCATGTACCAATCCACAATTTTGTACAAGCATCGATGCTGCGTTTGTACTTAATACCCTCACATCTCATCTACCCAAGCAATCAATAAATTTGCATGACTGTCATCATCTACAAGGATTAGAACTTGCCGATCCCAAGTTCTTTAAATCAAACCGTATTGATCTTCTTCTTGGAGTGGACATAATACCACAACTCATGCTTCCGGAACTTCGTCGAGGAAGAAAAGATCAACCAATAGCACAGCGAACGCAGCTCGGCTGGATCGTCTTTGGTCAAGCCACTGCCACACCGTCACATACTGTCACCATTCGCAGTCATCACACCCACCTGGAGAATTTGGTTAAAAAATTCTTTGAAATGGATCAAGTAAGCTCCACCAGACAGCTTACACCGGAAGAGCAATGGTGTGAAGAACACTTTCACATACTCACACACGCCAATCAAACGGCAAGTATATGGTTCGCCTCCCTTTTAAGAGTTCGTTTGACCCCAAACAAGTACTTGGCAAATCACGCCAAATTGCACTTAACCGCTTCACAATGCTTGAGCGTAAGTTCCAAAGACAGCCAGAGCTATACAAGCGTTACACCCAGGTTATCAACGAGTATTTTGAACTAGGCCAAGTTACCAAAATAACGACTTCTGAAGCGCAACATTGTTTTATTAACGAAAGGGAAGTCTTACTTGTACTTCTTGCACCTTACCCCATCACGCAGTAATTAAGGAGGAAAGTCTATCCTCTAAAGTGAGAGTCGTGTATGATGCCTCCTGTAAGACATCAAATGGGAAATCACTGAACGATGTACTGTGCACCGGTCCAGCCCTACAAAATGATCTGGCAGGCGTTGTTCTAAAATGGCGCTTCCATCGATTTCTATTCGCAGCAGATATTCAAAGGATGTACAGGTGCATTGATATGCACCCAGAAGACGCTCAATACCAAAGAATATTCTGGCGTGATGAACAAAACCGACTAGCTGAGTACTACTTGAATACCGTCACATTCGGAACGGCTTCAGCCCCATACACAGCCATCCGTATCATACTACAATTAGCAGAAGATGAACGGGATAGATATCCACTCGCCGAAGCAGTACTTAAAAACGAGATGTATGTTGATGACGTACAAAGCGGTCATTCTACCAAATCTGGAGCCATACAAATCAGAGATCAATTGGTTGCAGCTCTGCGAACCGCTGGAATGGAACTCAGGAAATGGTCCGCAAACAACGCATCACTGTTAAGCAACATACCTCGAGAATATCTATCCAGCACCAACATATTAGAGTTTGACAATCAAGACTCTATTAAAACCATAGGTCTCTACTGGCATCCTAATAAAGACTATTACGGTTTTAAAATCAAATTCACAATAAACCCAGTATACACTAAACGTTCTATACTTTCCACAGTCGCGCGCCTATACGATCCCTTGGGCTTCCTAACTCCCAGCATCACTACAGCCAAGGCGATCCTCAAGGACGTATGGAAAACACAAAGTCAACGCGATGATGGCAACTTTTCTCCGCTGGATTGGGACGAACCACTGCCATCTCCTTTAAGCGAACGATGGCATGATTTTGTAAATAACCTGCCACACATTGAACATATTCAAGTACCCAGATGGCTGGGTTTCGACATTCAGGATCTCTCATCACTTCAGCTTCATGTATTCTGCGACGGATCATCCATGGCATATGCTACATGTGCATACATTCGATCAGAACAATCTGATGGGATCATTCACACACATCTACTTGCTGCACGCAGCCGAGTAACGCCAACAAAACCAATCACCATTCCTCGTGTGGAACTCTCTGGTGCGTTGCTTGCTGTAAAGTTGGCCAAATGGATCCGTGAGCAGCTGCACACTCATCAACCGTTCTCAGAGATTTTCTATTGGTCAGATGCAACAATTGTACTCTTTTGGATAAATGGTGATCCCTCCCGCTGGCAAACCTTTGTCTCCAATCGCGTCGGGCAGATCCTCGAATGCAGTACACCTACGCAGTGGAGACATGTACCTACCGCTGACAACCCAGCAGACTGTGCTACGCGCGGTCTCACCCCACAGGAGTTTTCCATTCATCCTCTATGGTGGTCAGGTCCCCAATGGCTTCACGAGCAAGAATCACATTGGCCTGCAAGCAATTGTTCCATCCAGAACATTGACATGGGCAGTATTGAAGAAAAACCGTCCAAGTTGTTGCTGCATAATGCTGAAATTTCTGAAGTCCAAGAGTCCTTCATCAAAAACTACTCTTCATACGACAAGCTAATCTCAGTCATGGCATACGTACTACGGTTCATACGCAATACTCGCGCCAAAGGTAATCAACTTATATCCGGCCCTCTTCAGGTGCAAGAACGACAGGGCGCCCTGAGTAAAATCGTCCGAATTGTCCAGAAAGAGATATTTAACGCTGAAATTTCGATACTAAATGCCAACAAACCCTTACTAAGCAAACATAAGCTTTGTCAGTTATCACCCTTTCTAGACGACAAACATATAATTCGAGTTCGTGCTCGTTTACGAAATGCCAATCATCTTTCTGTTAACCAACGAAACCCAGTGATACTACCACATATGCATCATTTCACTGATCTCGTGGTTCGAAATGCACATCGCATCACATTGCACGGTGGCATAGAACTGACACTAGCCACAATCCGACACGAGTTTTGGATAATCAATGGGAAACAAGTCGTCAAGCGCATCCTTCGAAAATGCGTGCAGTGTTTTCGACATCGACCTAAACCAAGTATGCAATTGATGGCAGATCTTCCTCTGCACCGAGTAAACCCTCCCAAACGGGCTTTTATTGCCACTGGAGTGGACTACACGGGAGCCTTTGAAATTCGAGCATCAAGGTTCCGTGGACACACAAGCTACAAAGCGTATATAGCAGTTTTTATCTGCCTAGCTACAAAGGCTATACACCTAGAAGCTGTTACAGGATTATCCACTGAACATTTTCTCATGGCTTTGCAGCGTTTTATAGCACGACGCGGATATTGTCAGCACATGTACAGCGATTGCGGCACTAACTTCATCGGAGCAGACAAAGCAATTCAAAGCTGGCATAAAACCTTTCAGAAGGAGCTGTCAGAGAACTTAGTTCCCTATCTAGCCTCACGGCAAGTTCAATGGCACTTCAACCCTCCGCACAGTCCAAATTTTGGAGGACTATGGGAAGCCAATGTCAAAGCAGTCAAAACCCATCTCTATCGAACTTTCTCAGGACACCGAATGACATATGAACAACTCGCCACAGTTTTAACACAGATAGAAGCCTGCCTTAATTCTAGGCCCTTATGCCCTTTTAACGGTGAGCCAGATGACCTATCGGTGCTAACACCCGCTCATTTTTTGATAGGCGATTCGCTGTTAGCTCCACCGGATATCTCTCCAAAGGATGTTCCACTCAGCACTCACTTTTTGGAAGGACAAAGAATGTTGCGACAATTCTGGACACGTTGGAGTACTGATTGGCTTTCTCACCTACAAGCTCGCCCGAAATGGCGCAACGATACCGACAACCTTCAAGTTAATGACATCGTCATTATCAAGGTTGACCGGCTGCCGCCCAACGAATGGAAATTAGGAAGAATTATTGAAGTTCACCCAGGAGCAGACAATCTGGTTAGGGTGGCCACTATTAAAACCGTATCCGGAGTATATAAACGATCTGTTTCTAAAATTTGCCGACTGCCGCTACCAAGACTTTACGAGCCAGATCCAGAAACATCCTATTACCCAAACTAGCACCTTTGATCGCACAGTTATATGCCATAATGAACACTTTCTCTTTTCAGTAGATCAACAGGATAGTAGCGATCGATTGGTTCAAAATACTGGTCCCAGTATTGGGGGCGGAATGTACGGTTTTCAAAGCTCAAAGAAACACACAATACAGCGAATTCAAAAGCTCATCTTCACACCCACTCACTCCCATCAAACTTTGGTCGCAGAAGAGCAAAGAGTCGAGAACTGAACGTCATCGAGTGCAGTTGCGTGCTGGTCGCGAGCATCTAACCGTTTTGCCTTTTCTAATCTTTTCTCTAATTTGTAAAAATTAATATTATTTGCATTTGTTAAAAATAAACTGAAATTGAATTGAACTTGTAATTAGTCACATCGTCTCGGCTAATTAATACAAATTGACGGAAAAGTCCCCCGAGCAGACTTTGCTCATCATTGAAACTGCCAGGAGGCAAGTTTCACAACACTGCGAGATGGTTGATCACCGATTCAACGGCCGGGAGAATGTTAAGTTCACATTTCTGTATAATTATAATACATGTATTTAATCCATTTAACTAAAAGCACACAACACAATAACCACATTAAGGCAGGTCAGAACACATAGCTACTCCCCGTTCTGCTGAGTCAGCTATGCTTCACACGTCAGTCGATAAGTCAATTCGTCAGTAAGGCCAATATATGCTGATAAAGCAATTTCTACACAAAGGCAAGCAACTAATGCAGTTGCTGACCATTGCACTCACCCAATTTCTACACACTTTCCGCTAGATAAATACTTTCACTTTAATCAATATGACCCATTGTTACCATATAAATAGCCCTAAGTTTACTCAATAAAATCAGTCTCAGAATAACCACAAACTGTTACTCACTTCTTCCATCGCACCCATCAGATCATCTGTCGCTGTGTCTTCAGATCTTCAATTGTGCGCAACGAAGGTCAAACCCTCTCCGTAGTCCAACTGGTTTATGTACTAGTTGCGGCGCCAAATTTGCAAACGGTTTATGTACTGTATGCATACCAGATCAAAAACTCACAAAACTCAATTACAGACAGTTTATGTACTGCCTGTAGTAATCGACATTAACAACTTGAAAGATTAATTGACGCCCATCTAAGGCAGACTATCAACCCATCCCTACTAGCAAATACACAACATGCTTACTGTAAAGGCAGATCCACTGATACTGGCTTACACTCCTTAGTTTCGAGGATTAAAAATTCTCCAGAAATAAAAGAATACTCTCTGGCAGCATTTCTAGACATACCCTTTAATAATGTTCTACCCGGGGCCATCACCTCTGCCTTGGCGTTTGTGGGAGTGGACGTGCCGCTGGTGGAATTCATCAACCTGATGCTCTCAAGTAGAGCAGTGAATTCGAGCCTTGGCGGTGCGTCCGCTCGCAGATTCGTCCATCGAGGCACTCCGCAAGGCGGTGTTCTCTCCCCGTTTCTTTGGGTCGATGGACGGAGGGACTCAGGTGCTGCGTCGTTGGGTGGACTTACACTTGCGGTCCTCTGAAGTGGCGAAATATAGGCGGGGCTCGACCTCTCACTGCGGAAGCCGCGAATTAATTAATTCGGACGTTTCCTTTTTATGTCTTGTTCCGGCTGCTGCTTAGCACGGCGCTCGGCTCTGCGGCTGCGCAGTCGGCTTAACTCGGCGGGCGATCGCGAGTTTTATGGCGTCGCTGCCGCTCATCCTCTCTTTGGCTGTTGCCCCTCTGCTTAGTTGCTGTCGGTTGGGGTGGGTTTCGCCGTAACTCACCATTTCCCTCTCTCTCTCTCTCTGATTCCTAACTTATAAAATAACTTAACCCTTCAGTGGGCATGTATGAAACATCTTAAAATTAGGTTAGATATATGTCGTCTAGAAAATGTGATTCCTCACACTAGTTAAACATATGGGTGCAAATAAAAAGAAAACTTAAGAATATATGACAAGGGTAATTTCAATATATGTATGAGGAATTACAAAAATAAAAAGTTTTCTTTACATTATGTGAACGAAAATAATATTAAAAGCCTTTTATATGTGTTGGCCAGAAGAATTAAAGGTACAAGCAGCCAGAAGGGTCAACGACCTGACAGCACTGATCAGCTGTTCGCTTGCACAGGCAAAAATCCCATTTAAGTGCCCTACAAGAGGGAAAAGTTTTAGTTACACGCTCAAGCTTTACTCTGATCTTGCATTCCACAGGCTACTCGCGATCCACACTTGCTTGCCAATGCCAATTGATGTGGGCAAAGAAAAGACAAGCTTTGGGACAATTAAAATAATAAAATAATTTGTAAGAACGAATCACTTACACAAGCATAATCCCACGTCGAAAGCTCTTTCGTTGTGTCGATGCGCTGTAAAGGAAAAGCTTAGTTTTGTTGTGTGGGGGAAGCAGAGTAACGCAGTGTGGGACGCATTGAGCTTTTCGATTATGACTATTTAATTGCAATAGAGCTTTCGCCTAACACTTGGTTGTCACACATTTTGATTTTGTCCATTCTTTTCTTGCAGAATGATTTAGATATATTTTGATTTATAGTTTGCTTTTGCCTCAGCGACTGGGAAATTTTTCATGGGAGTTAACCCTAACTTGTAAACTTTTAGGTACAGACCAACTCCACACACTAACTTGCACAAGAAGGAAATTTTTGGGGGTCATCCATCTGACTTATATTGATTTAAGGCCTTGGAGTTTGTAACCTTTTTGTAGGTAAGCCACCACATTTTGAATTCTTCCTGTTTTCTTTTTGTTGGGGTTTACTTTACAGATTGAGGTTAGGGGTAGATAGGCGTGATCAGACCAACAAAAAACTTCGGTTCTCCACAAGGGCTTTTCACACTCACACACACTATCGGTTTTGGTTTTCTATTGTTTTTTACGCGTTTTGGTCGGGTTTTCGGATATATTAGCATTAAGCCAGAATAATCCACATCTTTAGTTTAAGGTCGTCAGTGCTTTGCTCCCACACTCTGCACAAATCACTAAGAGACTTAAATAAAAGCTCTCTTTTTGCGGGTAGCATCTGCTGGAGCATGCGCTTATGCACATGCATGAGTTGGAGAAAAGAGCGCACGACGGGTCCGCTTGGCCAAAAGCTTGCAGCTCACTCTTATTCGCATTCATATTATATATGAAGTGTGAAGACGTGTTTTTGTCGAGCTCCGGTTTTACTCGTTGTAAAATCTTTAAAATCAGTTGTTAAAACAAAAACTTTCGACTCGCGATAAAAGACTTTAATGGACATTCATAAACACTCGTGCTTATGTTATCCAATATCTAATAGTTGATATTAAATTAAACTAAATTAATTGAATGACTACTCGTACAAATTCAGCAAATGCAAGTGCAAAGAACACTAACAACACCATGAGTCAGTGCCAACTCAATGCCCAAATACAACAACAACAAGACGATCGCCGGCTTTCTATACAGCGCAACAACGCTTATTTTGCAATTGTCTCTCCCGAGCCCACCAGCACGGCGACAGTAAGCTCTCATACTACCACCTCGTCGTGGAGCTCCCAATGCGCCACCCCCTCTCCTCAGCCCACGATGATGAACTTTTCGGCAAATTCAACAAAAAGTACGGTAACGCTTACTTCAGCGCAATCAACCTGTACGAACTCAACAACAACAACAATGCAGAAACCAGCGTCAACTCAGCACGCGCTCCCACCAACACATACACAAGTGAGCACAACACCCACCACCCGTTCGTATGTGCAGACCAGCATCGATCGGTATGTAAAAATAAACAAACGAAAATTAAGTCCGCAAAACATAAACCGCGGTAATACACCAAAATTGAACAAAACAAGCGATAAGCAAAAATGAAGTGCACCCCATTTACAAACTACCTTACTTATTGCACCTTTGGGCGACTCTACACGGAGCAAGAGCTACTCCAACCCGAGGATGCCGATACTACATTGACGGAGGAGTGAGCAATTAGCAACAATGATGCAGGTCCTTCAAATTAACCGGCATCACTCAAGAGCAGCAACCGCTGCACTTCTACTTCGCCTGGAAACAGGCGTTGTAGATATCGTATTTGTCCAAGAGCCGTGGATTTCTGGAGAAAGAATCAACGGCTTGAGGACACCTAAGTATAATCTCTTTCAAACCCACGGTAAGGGAAAAATACGCACTTGTATTCTCACAAAAAATCATTTTAATACCCTCTTACTTCCCCAATTCAGTAATGGAGACATAACCACGGTCAGCCTGACATTGGGGGAGAGAACATTCAAGCTGGCCTCTTTCTACTTGGCTCACGACACTGAGAGCCCACCACCACCAGAAAAACTAAAAGCCCTGATTGCAAGCAGCAGGAATAGCCGCACTAGCCTCATACTAGGGGGTGATGCGAATGCCCACTATACACAGTAGGGCAGCTCTGATATTAATGAACGTGGTAAGTCACTCTTCAATTATCTTCTTAGTACCGTATCGCCAACAAAGGTAGCGACCCCACCTTTATTTTAAAAAACCGAAAAGTGGTGTTGGACATCACTCTCACTTCGGAGGACCTGTGTGACAAACTTGTGTCCTGGAAGGTCGTAGCAGAGCACTCTTTCTCGGACCATCGGTACATAGAGTGCATATTTAGCAATAAATGCCCTCCCCCCATGAAATTCCAAAATCCTAGAAGAACCAACTGGGTAATTTATAATACATTTTTAACAAAATAATATTAAATAATATTAAAGAAAAAACTCAGTATATATAAAAAAGCACTAAGAAATGTTAAGCGCACCTCTTGGGATAATTTCTGTAGCAATATAGAATCAACTTCTGACGCATCGCGTCTTAGGAAGATCTTGGCCAAATCACCTGTTTCACCAGGTCTCTTACAAAAGGAAGACGGAACCTGGACTGACTTCAGTGAGGAATCCTTGGATCTTATGCTGACCACACACTTTCCAGCATGTTCTAGCACTCCACAGCCGATAATTAGGCAACCAGACCTTGTAAGACTAAACAATAGCGATATCGTTACAAAGGCCAGAATTAAATGGGCCATCGATACATTCGACCCATTTAAATCACCAGGGCCAGACAATATATTAGGCCAATACTATAGGCCAATAAGCCTATCCTCATTTCTTCTCAAAACACTTGAAAGATTAATTGACGCCCATCTAAGGCAGACTATCAACCCATCCCTACTAGCAAATACACAACATGCTTACTGTAAAGGCAGATCCACCGAAACTGGCTTACACTCCTTAGTTTCGAGGATTAAAAATTCTCTAGAAATAAAAGAATACTCTCTGGCAGCATTTCTGTCCTACCCGGGGCCATCACCTCTGCCTTGGCGTCTGTGGGAGTGGACGTGCCGCTGGTGGAATTCATCAACCTGATGCTCTCAAGTAGAGCAGTAAATTCGAGCCTTGGCGGTGGCACTCCGCAAGGCGGTGTTCTCTCCCCGTTTCTTTGGGTCGATGGGCGGAGGGACATGTGGTGGTGGTAGCTTACGCGGACGACATTGTCATTTTCAAATGTGGAATCTTTCCACAAACCTTATGCGACCTTATGCAGACCGCATTGGCTACACTTTCTAAGTGGGCGTCTACTTGCGGCTTGGACGTAAGCCCGAAAAAAACGGAACTAGTGAAGAGGTCACACGGAGATACAAAGTTCCGGTCCTTATCCCTCCAAGACTTAACAATATAAGTCTGGAGTTCAAAAACAATGCCAAATACCTGGGCGTAGTTCTGGACATGAAACTACTATGGCATTACAATGTCACAGAACGAGTAAAGAAGGCGTACATTGCCCTCTTTTCATGCAAGCAGGCGATAGGCCGAAAATGGGGTTTTTCCCCAGTAATTGTTCATTGGCTATACACAGCCATAGTACGTCCCATACTGCTCTATGGAGTTTTAGTATGGTGGCCAGCACTAGGGAAACAATCAGTCCTGAACACCTTGCATAAAGTACAGAGAAGTTCGGAATTATGCATGAGCGGCACCATCCGAACCACCCCAACGGAGGCGCTTAACACCATATTTCATCTTCTTCCTTTAGACTTAACGTCAAAAAAGATAGCGAGCATCACAGCCCTGAGATTAAGAGAGTGTGAAGCCTGGAGCGGGCAACTCGGGAAACTCAACCATACTCAGCCATCAAACCGCGGTTCCCGCCGTTACAGATTACTGCATACCTACGAAGTCATTCCAGAAACTTTTTGACGTTAATATCCCTAGTAGACTCGACTGGGAGAACTTACCACATAGCAGAGCTAATGCCATTAACATCTACACTGATGGATCTAAGCTCGACAACAAAGTAGGAGGGGGAGTTTTCTCCGCCGACCTAGATATGGAAGTATCTTTCCGACTCCCTGACCATTGCAGCGTGTACCAAGCAGAACTGGTGGCCATCCAGGAGGCCGCCAAATATCGCAGCACACTCATGGTCGTAGAATGGAATATATACTTGACTCTTACACCAATAATGCTAAAACGCTCACGGAATGCCGTAGATCCTTAAATGAGATCGCTCGGCATCTCTGTATCCACCATGTCTGGGTGCCTGGTCACCGCAACATTGAGGGTAACGAGTCAGCCGACAGACTGGCTAGACAGGGCACTATCATCGAGCTCCTCCCGGAGAAACGCACTATAGGGATGCCCTTGGCCTCATATAAACTAATCACAAGAAATGAAACCTGGCGCCTGGCTACTGAACGATGGAACAACCTTCCGGTTTGCGCTGTAGCTAGGGTCACGTGGCCCACGTTCGACCTAAAACGTACCACAAGCCTTTTACGCCAAAGTAGAGGAAACATATCACTTCTAGTCGGAGCCCTAACGGGTCACTGCCTTATCGGTAGACACGCAGCACGCTTGGGCGTCGCTTACAACGACTTCTGTAGGAGCTGCAAGAGTGAGGAAGAAGAGGCAACATTACCGCATCTTATATGCCACTGCCAAGCACTTAGTAGGAGGAGACTCAACACACTTGGCCACCTCTTTCTACTCAACATCTCGGAACTATCTGAGATGGAGAATCCGTCTCTACTAAAATTTTTACTGATTTCACAATGGGTTAATCGGGAGGAACCCCCCTGGTTTAAATAGGGAATATATATGGTATCGCAATGGGCGTATCTTGGCCTAAGTGAATGGACAATTTTATTGTCCTTAGCCATCTCAACCCAACCTAACCTACTTATTGCACCGCAGAGTAACTGTAGAGAAACCGCACAAACGCACAAATCCAGTGCAATGTACCAATTGCCAAGAATTTGGACACACCAAATCCTACTGCGCTCTGCGATCGGTTTGTGTGGCATGCGGAGAGCTGCACAATACTGCCGCATGCCCCGCAAACAAGGAGGATCCTTCAATCAAAAAATGCAGTAACTGTGGAGGTAACCACACCGCAAACTACAGAGATTGCCAAGTATACAAAGATCTGTAGAGCAGGATTAATACGCGCACGGAATTTGCTCGTTCAAATGGAAACCTTAATATGTATACACCCTCGCAATCGACCCCTGGAGTCTTCTTCACAAAAGCTACGAGATCGTCTTTTGTCCCATCGACTACTACCCAAAGCGTTTCTTTCGCAAGCGTCTTGAAACACGGAACGATTTCACATGAAACTCGAACTGAGCCGACTCTGACAACAAAACATGTGGAGCAACCATCAAACCAAAGTAGCCATGTTTCTATAGTTACAACAAACCCTGAAAGGTTTTTAGTGTATGTATATGCAAAACGCAATGCAAGAACAGATGGGAATGCAAGGCATTCTCATTCAACTGCTCGCTTCGCAACAAACCAAATAATGGCTCTTCTTAGAGTATCACTGTGGAATGCAAATGGCATTTCTTGTCACAAAGTGGAGTTATCCAAATTTCTCCAAGACAACGAAATCGACATAATGCTTCTTGAGGAAACTCATCTGACAGACCGATATAATTTCCAATTATCGGGATATGCATTTTAAGGCACAAATCACCCAGATGGTAAAGCCCATGGCGGAACAGGTATCTCCCCTATGGAGAGCACATGCAAGCATAAAGCCACCTGCAGAGGTAGACAGGCCTTTAAGGGACCAGAGGGGAAGTTGGGCCCGCAGTGACGAAGAGAAGGCAAATGTCTTTGCACTTCACCTTAGAAATGTCTTCCAGCCAAATCCACCAACTAATGGCTATGCACTTCCATTGGTTCCCATCGCCGCACAAACTGACCCAATTAAAGTTCATTCACTTGAAATAAAAAATGCTATCGGAGATCTACAACCCAGAAAAGCGCCTGGACATGATCTTATTACGCCTAAAATGATTATGGAACTTCCAAGTCCTTTCATAACATATATCTCAAGACTTTTCAATGCAGTACTGCGATGTGGATACATCCCAACCCAATGGAAAAAGTCCACAATCATAATGATCCATAAACCAGGAAAGGATAAAACCCAAGCGTCATCATATAGACCCATTAGTCTGCTACCTTGCTTATCAAAACTTTATGAGAAGATCTTACTCCGTAAAATTGATTCCCATGCACAAAATATCATTCCATCACACCAATTTGGGTTCCGAGCTAAACACGGGACTATTGAGCAAGACAACCGCATACCATCAGATATTCGGACTGCGTTTGAAAACCACGAATACTGCTCTGCCATTTTCCTAGATGTTGCCCAAGCATTTGACCGCGTATGGTTGGATGGTCTTACAATCAAGATAAAGACAATGCTTCCACCAAATACACACAAGGTCCTAGAAAGTTACGTCAGTAACAGAGTATTTACAGTTCGTCAAAATGAGTACACAACAGAAGTTCACCATAGGAGCCGGAGTACCGCAGGGAAGTGTTCTTGGTCCTTTCCTATACGTACTATACACTGTCGACATACCAACAGACTCTCGACTTACAATAAGTACTTTTGCGGATGATACGGCAATATTAAGCAGATCACGACGTCCAATTACCGCAACAAGACTTTTGGCAAGCCATCTTACCGACGTGGAAGAGTGGCTGGCCAACTGGCGTACTAAAATCAACGAGCAAAAGTGTAAGCACGTGACGTTCACACTTAACAGAAGCACCTGTCCCCAGCTATCACTAAACGCGACTTTGATCCCGCAATCAAACGATGTTGTATACCTAGGTGTACACATTGATAGAACATGGCGCAAGCACATCGACTCGAAAAAACTTCAGATAAAGCTTAAGGCCACCAGCCTTCACTGGCTAATTAACTCCCGTTCCCCTCTAAAGCTGGAATATAAAGTCTTACTGTACAAGAGCATCATAAAGCCTGTCTGGACCTATGACTCGCAGCTATGGGGAAATGCTTGTGCGAGCAGCGTGGACATCCTCCAAAGATCACAGTCGAGAATCCTTAGAACCATCACTGGAGCGCCATGGTACATTCGCAATGATTGTATCCACAAACGACCTACCAACCCAGCGACTGACTTGAAGGGCCGCAGAACACAAACTACCTCCAATAGGGGATAGTTTTTTAAATAGTTTCTAGATTAAGATTTGACAAATTATTGTTAGTCTCTTTAAGAGAAGATCCAATAAATACCAACCAAGCATAAAAAAAAAAACTCTGAGGTGAAAGCTCATTGGCACGGCACCTCATGATTAAAGTTGATGGGTCTCGAAACTTCGCCAGGTGGTTTGTAGACTGGACCTAAGTCAGCGATTTCCGTCTGACGTTGTTGACTCGACTTGGAAAATAAATCACTTAGAGTGATTTAAGAAAACTGATTAAGTTTATATATGAATAGAGGTAAGGCTTAAGATAACTGGTTCAATTGATGAAAGACAGTGCAAGGCGTAGGAAGCGGAAGCCTAGCCTAGAAGTTTTCTAGTTTGATTGACAGCTGTCATCAAGACTTGTCGAAGTGACACTCAGCTGGTTTAACAGGGAACCAATGTTGCCAACTCTTTTCTTGACCATTCAGAGGGCTCTGAAAGCTGCTAATCTGTTAATCAATTAAAATTTCCTAACAAATATCAAACATACAGAACTAATTATTGTGTAATATTATTGATACCTTCAATGGTTTTTCTTTTGCTTAAAAACAAATATTTTAATTTTTGTTGAGCAAAAGCTTTTACATGTTTTAGTTGCAAATGCATTTCAAAACGAGAGCGTCGGCCCTGCCCGACTTCGAAATACCCATTAGTCAGTTCAATTAGTGTTTAATAACTTCATGCGGTTCGGATAAGTATGCAATAATTTTTAAACTCTGCCATTTATTATCGGATCCTTTTGAAAATTTGTGGGATTTTGGCCACAGTACACTGCAAAATCTGAGCTCGATATCTTAAAGATTGTGGGAGTTATTTAACATTTTTTATTGCGGGGGCTGGAGGGGGCGTGGCCAAAATTTGAAACATACTCGATTTGCCTGCAGACAATACTAGCTAACATCTAAAATTTGGTTGCTCTAGCTCTTCTAGTCTCTGAGATCTAGGTGTTCATACAGACGGACGGACGGAAAGACAGACGGACATGGCTAAATCGACTCGGCTGTTGATGCTGATGAAGAATATATACTGTATGATATCGGAGATGCTTCCTTCTTTCTGTTACATACAATTGCACGACTTTAGTATACCCTTTTTACTCTACGAGTAACTGGTATAAATATTATTGCCTGCTTTTAGGCTGAATAAAAAAATTATCGAATACGACAAGCGAAATATTACAAGCAGCATTGACAAGGGTCATGAAGTATCTGAGATGCACAGGCAAAAGTATATGTATGCATATGGTGATTGCCGACGAACATCCACATAAACATACACATGCTAGGTCTTACAAACGAAGCAATAGATAAGTTAGATTTAGGAAATGATTTTTATACAATAAAAGAAGGACCGCTCGCAAGAGCGATTCAGTACAAATATAAAATTACAAGCGTGCTCAACGAAAGTGTGTAATCCTATACAGTGATAAAACGTGCAGCTAATTTTAACAGCGAAGAATCTTTAAATATTGATTAATATTTTAAAATCAGTGTGGTACGACGGCGAATGTGATCGAGCCACAAAGGCGTCAATGAATATACTGATCTTTATTTCTTAAAATCCTATTCTTAAATATTAACATCAACTCTTATCTCCTACAAGGACACATTCCACAAACGCATAGTAACATTCCACAAATGCATCTGCTGTCCGCGGGGATGAAATCTATATATAGACATTACATTTAGATATGCAGGTAGTTTTCTTGGTTTTGTGTGAGTTCATTTTTAGTGTAGATATTTACGTTTTGAATTTCTTGTGTTTAACGTTTTAAACATTCTGCAAAGGGCCAGAAAAGGTGATGGCTTGTAGTCTTCTTTTTACATTTATTTTTCTTCTTTCGTATACAATTAAAATTAAGCATAGAATTATTCCTACTCCCAAAGAAGCGTGTCCTGATATATGGTGGAAATTAAGCCCTTGCAACTCTAAATGATTTTCTTTTAAATGTTTCAACTCGTTTCGTAGTCTTTCGATCTCCTCAGTGTGACTTACTATTTTGACTTGTAATGGGTTCCAAACTATTTTTGGCGTTTCGCTTATTTCGCCTATATATGCTGATAGTATGGTTTTTTGGCTTTCTGACCTTATATTGTGATGAACTACCAATATCTTATTCTCAGTCCTAGTTGTGCAATCTGATTTAACAGTAAGAATTCCTTGCTCTGGTAATTCTATTAATTCTTGTTGAGCCTTTCCACACTGAACTCTTGATATGTTTCTATTCGGTACTTTGAAAAACCAACTACTTTTACTTTTTAGTTCAACCCAGTATGTTTTTGACTCCACTACAGAGCTATAGACACAGTTGGAAGGTCTCACAAGTATTATCATGAAGATTCAGACACTAAGTGATATGAGTCTATTTCAAAATTGTGTACCAAGTACTCGGAACTAAGATGTACTATAAATATCTTATTTTCATTTTTGACCGGTACTGGCACAGTTCGGTATAATTGAGATGGATGTCTGCTAAATAACGGTATCTTGGCATTTACTATATCATCAATTTTTTGTCAATAAATATCCCGTTCGCTGTTAATAGCGTGTAAATTTCTTTTGGTTCTGTCGCTGTTCTTTTGCCTGGAAGAACTAACGTATCGGTTAACCTATCTTCTATTTTTGAAATTTCGGTTTTCAACTGGCTTGGTTTTAGAATATTTGGATTTAGTCTACCCTGGTTAATATCAATTACTAGACTTATAATACCAGACTGAATTTTTTCGCATTCGTCAAGCAAGGAGTTTTGTTGCTTCGTAATCATAAAGAAATTGATTGATTGTTTATACACATAATGGCCGACAAAAACCCTCTAACTGAACCCTCCACGAGGGTGTCGGCTGGGCAATGGACACTGTATGTACCTCGGCTCAAAGCGGGTAATACATAGTGTCTCTTGCTCGCCTTACACCTAGGAAATGCTGTGTCCAGCTAAGGTGATGGCCAACACAACCACAACAGCACAATGTTGGATGGAGCTGAGCCAAAGCCATGGTTAGAGGTGCCTGGCAGCAGGCATAAAATGCTATGGGGTGGTTCCCACGAATAAAAATTAACTACTATGGGTACATTAAGAATGGAATACACAAAAAACCCAAATCGGGCTGGGATATCAGCCCTAACTTCGGTGGAAGGCGTGACTGCTACCACCGGCGGGCACGGTGGGGAGAGATCCCCACTTCGTGTCGCCAGCGGTCACACCTCTGTCGTGGTTGGAGCAGGCCAGGGCAGTTGTACAGCTACTGCCGATATGACAAGGACCAAAGTGTGGAGCGGTGTGTGCAGTCGATACAGACTCGGACTGTGAATCGCATGATGGTTCAACTAATACGGAGGCGGAAGAAAGGCTGCTGCTATCTCCAGTTCGGGCGGGGTCTAGTACCAAAAATAAGGAAAAACCCACACGAACAAAGGAGGGCATGCGAGCGAAAGCCCAGTATAAAGCGGCTCTCAAAATAAAGGCGCGACTGAACGGAAGCGGTGAGCTCACCCTAGAGGGTCGAAAACACTTTGCGGAGAAACCGGCGATGCAAGCCACCTCCGCCAAATACGCCAACAAAATGGAAGGTGTGTGGCCAACAAGCGGCAGCGCTCAACTGAGCAAGCGAAGGCGGAGGCCCCTGCCAGTAAAAAGCCCCGCCAAAGACCGCAGGACCAGGACCCTCCCCAAAAAGACCAGACAGCCCAAGGAATCAGCTAGCGACGTAGCAAAACGGCATCTCACCGTAGCTATCGTCGACAAAAGCGACCCTAACGGCAAGATGACGCCCGAACAGTGGAAGCAAGTAGAGGAGAAGCTGTTCGAGGAAATTTTTAAAAGGATGGAAGACCCAGCAGCGCAACCTGTAGCGTTTGACGGAGCAGGCTGGCTGTATGGAGTCAAAATCCTAAGATGCAAGGACGACCCCACCCTTAAGTGGGTCTCAAGCGTCGTTGCAGACATGGGAAGCCTGTGGGAGAGTGCCCAGCTGGAGGTTGTGGACAGAACTTGTAGTCCGTCCGTTCCGAAGGCGAAAGTACTCTTTCCATGGGTCACACCAAAGGAGCAGGCGCTGAAACTCCTACAGTGGCAGAATCCTGATGTGCCAACTGGAGACTGGAAGGTACTAAATGTTGCAAAGCCCGAAAAAAACGGGCAGCACGTGGTCCTCCAGTTCAACAAGGAGGCCGAGGATCTGCTCTACCCAAGATTCGGGGTGATGGCATGGGGAGTAGGTAGCGTGCACCTACGTTTCAAGAAACGCCACCCCGAGGACACTAATGAGCACACACTGGAGGCTGGAGAGGTGGAGAACGACCTCGGCATCGACATGATGGTCGAAAAAGCCAGCAGCCTCGATATTACGGGGGCAGTACAGTCTGCTGAAGAAGACGAGGATGGCGATACATCCTTGCAAGCTGACCCATCGGGACCGGAGGATGCGGACACCAGTCATGCAGTTGAAGGTCCTCCAGGTCAACTTGCATAAGAGCAAGATCGCCTCGGCGAAGCTCCTTCTAACCTTGGAGGAAGGGCCCGCAGATGTGGCTTTGGTTCAGGAACCTTGGATAGCGGCGGGAAACAAGGTGTCCGGACTAAAGTCACAAAACTACAACATCTTTTACCCCACCCCAGTAAGCCATCTATGCGTATTTAATGACTAATTACAGCACGGACGACCTCACTGTTGGCAGGGACGAGCCAATTCTTATGGCGTCCTGCTACATGGCGCATGAGCGAGAGGCACCACCAGCTGAACTCGGAAGACTGACGGCGGAGGCAAGCTACAAGAAGCAACCCCTCGTCATCGGAGCGGACTCCACACTGTGTGGGGCAGCACGGACATCAACGACAGAGGTGAGTCTCTCTTACATTTTATTATACAAACCAGTCTAAGTGTAGAAAACGTTGGAGACGTACCCAACTATGTGGGACCAACCTCAGCCAACGTCCTAGACCTAACCATGACCTTAGGGAACAGTACTCAGGCGTCAGAATGGAGAGTTCTTGATAAACCCTCCTTCTCCGACCACAAGTACATCCAGTTCAAGATCCAATTCGACTATTGTCAAACTAGAAACGTCTATAGGAACCCCCGGAATACCGACTGGGTGAAGTACCTTAAGACAGTGGAATCAAAAGAGCAGAGCAGAGGAAGGACATCCTGGAATGCTTCAAACTCGCCAAACAAGCGGATGAAGTGATCATCTGGGAGGAGTATAAGATAAGACTTCGCTTATTCAAAAAAGAAGTAAGGAAGGCAAAGAAACATTCATGGAGAACCTTCTGCTCCAGCAAAGAGAAGCTCTCGGAAGCAGCCAGACTCAGGAAGCTGCTTTCAAAGCAGCCACCTATGCAGAGTCAACTAAAAACGGACGAACTTAGTCACTCCAGGAAAAATCCGATGGGCGATCGACTCGTTCGCGAGCTGCAAGTCCCCCGGTCTGGATGGCATAATTACTGCCATGCATCAAATGCATCAAATGGAAAAATTACTTGATCTCCACATAAGAGAAGGCATGAACCTGACCTTGGAGAACAACCAACACGCATACACGAAAGGGAAATTGGTGGAAACAGCACTACACTCCCTAGTAGCTTCCATCGAGAAAGCAATGTACCATAAAGAGAATGGATTGGGAGCATTCCTTGACATATCTGGTGCATTCATCAACGTCTCCACGGAGGCGATAATGCGCAGCCTAAGAGCTGTATCAATACATAAGGCTTTGGACTAGTGGATATACAACCTGCTGATCTGCAGAAGAGTACAAGCCGAGTGGGGTACCACAACCATGACAAAGGAGGCACACGGCGGCACGCCTCAAGGCGGAGTACTGTCACCCCTTCTATGGAACCTTGTGGTTAAAGAACAGCATATGCCGACGACATATGCATAATTATCATCGGAAAATGTTCATGGACTCTCAGCTCAATCATGGACTCTACACTCAAAGAGATACTAAAATGGGCCACAGAAGCCGGACTTAGTATTAATGCGGAGAAGACGGACCTCATTCTCTTAACCAAGAGATACAAGGTACCGCCATGGATTCCACCAAAGATAAATGGAATAACACTAACACCAAAGAATAACGTTAAATACCTTGGAGCAGTAATCGATAGTAAACTGTCATGGAAGGCGAATGTGGAAGAAAGAGTGAAGAAGGCGACCAACGCACTATATGCATCCCAATGGATGCTGAGTAGCACTTGGGGCCTATCACCAAGTCTGATGCACTGGCTTTTCATTTCAGTAATACGACCGATACTGCTACACGGCATACTGGTATGGTGGCAAGCCACGGAGAAAACCACATACCTAAAGCTGATGGAGAAGATCCAGCGACAGGCACTGGTCAAGGTATTAGAACACATCTTAGGTGTCAACCCTCTGGACATCCAAGCACGCCTTCTGGCACAAAAGACCGCCCAACGTCTATGTGCGACAGGCACCATGGCGCTACAAAGCTATGGACACAGCATAGTTGGTAGAGAGATCAATAGTACCACGGACTACATTATCCCAAAGATCAACTCAATATGCACATCAGCACTATTGGGACCAGAAGACTGGCGTACAGGACTGGCCCAAGAAGCATCGCACCTCTTTACAGACGGCTCAAAGTTGGACCTAGGAGTCGGAGCCGCCGTATACTGTGCAGAGCCAGAAATAAAGCTCTCATACAAACTGCCAAACCACTGCGCCATATTCCGGAAGTCTTCGCAATAAGGAAAGCAGCGGAGTTGGCGGAAATTCACGCTCCATACAACCAAATAAATATCTACGTGGACAGCCAAGCGGCAATCAAGGCAATGCAAGGACACTCCATCAACTCCAGAAATGTCCTGGCGAGCAGGGAAGCGCTAGATTCCCTCAGCATCTCCAGAAAGGTGCAAGTCTACTGGATTCCCAGCCACCGGGGCATCGACGGAAACGAGATGGCAGACAGGCTTGCAAAAGCCGGAGTCATACTCGGCCAAGAAGAAACACTAAACATACCTATCTACATACAGACGCTTTATAGCAAGATGGAAGAGATAGTAGAGAAAGAAGCGGAAGTAAGGTGGGAAAACACCAGCGGATGCCGAATCTCTAAAATTATGTGCAAGACAAGAGACAAAAAACTTAAGCACTATCTGCTACAGCTCCAGAGAAGAGACTGTAGACTGCTCATTGGCATACTAACGGGACACTGCCTAGCAGCCGCTCATGCGTTAAAGCTAGGCATAACAACAGAGGACACCTGCAGGAAATGTATGGAACCTGGAGTCGCAGAAACTCTAGGACATCTAATTTGCAGCTGCTCAGCAATTGCCACGACAAGATTACAAATTCTGCACACCCCACGGTTCTCTTCTTTGGAGGAAGCGGCCAAGAGGCCCCCAAAACAGTTATTGGCATTTGCCAAAACGTCAAGAATCCTCCTGGACTTCTAAGCCAAACGTACCCAAATAATCACCCGGCCTCATTAAGGACCCTAAGGTCTATGTGTGACCCCATCTGGGGTCAGCCGGAACTACCTACCTACCTTATACACATAATAAGTTTCTTTCTGTCATGTTTTCGATTCTTTTGTTCATTCCCCTAAAGCTTATATTTATCTCTTCGGTTGCCCTTTTAAGTATATTTACAGTGGAATCTACCACTGATGTTTGTTTTTTAATAAACTCATCTAAGTTTTGCTGATTGGTAAATAGGCTTCTCATGTTATTTTCCATTTGTTCCCTATCATCGGCATCCATTATACCAAATAAAATATGAAATAATGATCCCATAAATTCGATTGGTGCACGTCTATTTCTTGATTTGCTTTGTGTTTGTTGTTTTGTTCTATTTCTTCTAACTGCTTTAGCATGTTATCAAGGACAAGATTACATTGGTCCTCAAAACTATGAAGTTTCCACAAAATATCCTCATTTTCTGTATTAAAAGGATGCTCTTTTCCAGCATTTCAAAATATGCTTCCATATCGTAAAAACGTAGTAGTAGTAGTAGTAGGTCCCAAGAAGAAGCTAGTATCTTCACTTCACCCATTGGGTCTAAATATATCGCAACCGTTACTACTACTACTGCTACTAATTTTTTCCACCATCCACTTCATTTTTTCGACTGCTAATGAGACTGCGTTTGAAATTTTGCAGAAAATCATTAGCATCATCATTCCTAGTCGTGTTCCTCCCCAAGAACCCTTTTTCTGATTAGCTCTTGTCGATCTAGTGTTTTCTTCACTAGCTTTAGTGCTATGAAGCTGACATTTTTTATGTATCGGCCTTGTAACTGAACCTTCCTGAGTTTTTATTGTTACCACTCTTACTTTTCTATCTTTACCTTTGTGGACATCCTCAATTTTTCCCAAAGGCCATCTGGCTGGGTGACAATTTTCTTGCTTTATTAGTACAATCTTTTCCATTTGTATCGTTGCTGAAGGGTATGTAAGAAATCCTCCTTTCATTTTAACCAAAACTCTCTCTTCATTTTATGAAGTAACCTCCACCTATCCAGATTTTCTATTTTTTCTTCGGCTATTGATTCAATAGCACTTAATGTTGGTCTTCAAATCAAAAAATGGCCTGGAGTCAGAACTTCTGTGTCATCCACATCATCCCCATTTGTGTACAGTGGCCGTGAATAGAACACTGCTTCAATTTGACATAGTAAGGTTGACATCTCCTCATAAGTCAAATTGCTATCTCCAATTATTCGTTTCAAATAATATTTCATTAATTTTACCCCAGGCTCCCAAATACCTCCGAAGTGAGGTCCTGCCGGAGGAATAAAATGCCAATTAATTTCCTCCTTTTCTAATATTGGCGCAATCTGATTATTGTCTTGAATCGCTCTTTGCAATTCACCATCTAATTTTCTTGATGCGCCCACAAAGTTTGTTCCGTTATAGGAGTATATGTTGGCACATTTTTCTCTTCTTGAAAAGAATCTCCTTAGTGCAGCCAAAAAAGCATTTGAAATCAAATCACTGACAACCTCTAAATGAACAGCCTTTGTCGCCATACATACAAATACTGCTATGTACCCTTTATATGTTTTTTGCCCACGATTCTTTGAACATCTTATGTGATTAGATCCCGCATAGACAACTCCTGTATTTAGGAACGGATATGACATAGTGACTCTATGCTTTGGAGACTTGCCCATAATTTGTTCTGCAGTAATTTGTCGATATCTTGCACATGTTACGCACTCTTTCATATATTTCTTTAAGGAGTTTCTTAGGCCAAATATCAAAAAACTCCTTGAATTTGATTTCTCATCAAGTTAATTCCACCATGCAAAGTTGCCTTGTGTTCTTTCTTTAAGTTAGGTGGCTTTTGTCTAAAATAAGCGGATGCTTGACATCAAAATTTGCATTGGAGTTTTGCAATCTACCTCCAACCCGAAGTAAGCCAGCCTTATCTAAGAATGGATTTAACCCCAATATCTTACTTTTTGTATCAATTTTTCTATTCTGAATTAGACAATTGATCTCTGAGCCAAATTGTAGAACTTGTTGTTCTTTAATTATAAGTGTTTTGGCTTCCTTGAGTTCGTTTACAGTCAAATGCGATGGGTATACATTTTTCTTGACCACAACTTGTATGAATCCCAACTTTAGCTAAAGCAACTACCCTTTCTAACTTTTATATACAAGAAACAACAACAAATCTTGTATAATGTTATTTTTGTTGTGCGATATCATTGTGCTGACAATTATATTATCGCCTTTAGGGCTACTTTTCTGCAGTACCAGCAATTGATTCTTTTATCCTTCGAATCAATTTTGATAGAAGATGAGCTGCACTCAATTTCAGCTTAGGAATGGTTTTTCTCTTTTTTGGATTTACTTTTGTTTTGGTTGCTATCATCATAACTGAAGGACCAACTTTGGCATATACCACAGCTGCATATGCCTTCTCTGATGCATCCGCAAAACCGTGAAGTTGGACTTGTAGATTATGTTGCGTATGGTTCCACCTAGGAATTCTAATTTTTTCCAAAGATTTTTCTTTGTATGCATTCCATTCTTTTGCATCCTCTTCAGATAATTCTCGATCCCAATCCTGTTCTGATAGCCAAAGATGTTGCAAGAACAATTTTCCTACTACCGTTACGGGA
This sequence comes from Lordiphosa fenestrarum, assembly GCA_035044985.1. Classification (NCBI taxonomy): domain Eukaryota; kingdom Metazoa; phylum Arthropoda; class Insecta; order Diptera; family Drosophilidae; genus Lordiphosa; species Lordiphosa fenestrarum. Next base: position 28,059 of record JAWNNO010003392.1, read on the forward strand.
GATAAAAATCCCAAGGGGTCAAAAATTTTAGCGAGTGTCGACAAGACGGATCTTTTATTAGCCTTTTTTGAACTCTCATAATTGACTTTAAGCTTGAATTCATCTTTGACAGGCTCCCATTGAATACCTAAGGTTTTTACAGAGTCATTTTCTTCAATATGTAAACCTTGTTTTCTTCTGAGCCCTTTACGATTTCTGTGATCTCTGATACGTTGGCTATCCATTTTCTTAGGTTAAACCCAACTTTAGCTAACTCAAACGATAACTGTTCTTTTATTTCTTTTGCTTTTTTAGCGAGTCGGCTCCCGTCATCAGATCGTCCATATAAAAGGCATTTTTAATAATTTCTTTTATTATCTCGTCTTCGCAATTGTTTGCTATGTCTAGAAGAACTCTTGTAGCCAAATAAGGAGCTGACGCAGTACCGTAGGTAACTGTAGTTAGCTTAAAATATTTTAATACATCGCTTGGAGAACCCCTCCAAACAATATATAAATATTCTTGATCTCCCTCATCTATATTGATTTTTCGATACATTTTTTCAATGTCCGCACAAACCACAAATTGCCATTTTCTCCATTTTAGGAGCATGTCGAAAATATCTTTTTGAATTCGTGGTCCAATCCACATAACATCATTTAAACTTTTTTTATTAGTGGTTTTTGCTGACGCATCAAACACCACTCTTATTTGGGTTGTTAAGCTCGATTCTCTAATAACCGCTTGGTGAGGCAGATAATATTTTCCTTCCTAGTTAGCTTCAACCATGTGTCCCAATTCCCTGTATTGTCTTATAAACTTTACGTAATCTTCATTAAGTTTTTTATTTTTTTGTAATTTCTGTTCTAGCCTCTAAGAACCGCTCGGTTGCTTGTGCTTTAGATTCACCCAACTCCTTGTCTTTTTTAAAAGGTATAGGTACTACATATCTTCCATTTGCTGTCTTTTTAGTCGTGTCAATGAAATTTTTCTCGCATATGTCTGCTTCTTCGTCTACTTCATCTTCTTCCTCTATAGCCCAAAGGCGCTCAAATTCTTTTAATTCAATAGTCTTTGCGACTATTACCTTTTTATACCCTGTTCCCATTGAAAATAGGAAAAGGGGGATCATGAAGTTGTGCGAATGTATGTAACGGGGAGAAGGAAACATTTCCGGGCCGATAAAGTATATATATTCTTGATCAGCATGAAAAGCCGAGTCGATATAGCCATGTCCGTCCGTCCGTCCGTCTGTCTGTCTGTATGAATCTATATTATAGATCTCAGAGACTATAAGAGATAGAGCATCAAGCATCAATCATTTTAGCATCAACGTAGACTTATGCTGTACGCAGATCAAGTTTGTTTCAGATTTGGAAAATTCCCCCCAGTCCCCCTTTTATCCCCAAAAAACCTAGACCTCCTCTAGAAATCCTAGACCTAAAAAGCCGTCAGATCCACAATCTTCAAGTTAGGGCCTCGTGGTTTAGTATACATCAAGCTAGGCCAAATATCTATCTATTCTGAAAAGTACTATCAGATCGGACAAAAAACACCGGAGTTATAAGCGAATTAGTTGAGCTGATAAGAGCACCCCCTCAGTTGTTGGTCAAGACTAGAAAAAAGTGTTGCCTACATTTTGGATGACAATTTACCGGTTATTCATCTTCAAAAATAAAAAAAAATTAAAAATTAAAACAAATGAACAGGGTATTTTGTAGTCGGGAAACTTGACTGCAGCGCCCTTACTTGTTACCTTTGGACTTTGTACATTCGGATACAATCCAGCCAAAGTCAGTATTTGGAACAAGAAGTCCATCGATCTTTACGACTCCATTTTTTAAGATGTGAGTGTACAGATCTGCTCCTATAATCACATCTATTCTACTCGGCTTATTAAAGTCAGGATCAGCTGAGACATAACTATCCCATTTTGACTTGTCCACATCCTTGATTTACCTGGTAAGGTCTTCATCAATTTATGCAGAGCAACTGCTTCAATTTTAAGGGCTTCTTTTGTATAGTCTCGGCCCTTAATACACAATTTCACTTTGTGATTTGACCTACAGACTTCTGAAAACGATACCCCACTCCCCATCTCTGTATGGGCTTTTATCCTAGGAAGCTTTAAGATCTGTGTTGCCGCGACAAATCGGTGTTTGCGGATAGTAGTAAGAAAATAGGATAGCGGGAATTTGGCCCTGGCACAGTGGCGCCATCTGTCAGCGAAAAAGCGCAAAGCTTTGGGGCGCCACTTGTTGGCGAACCGTAAAGCTTTTGTGGCGCCACCTGTTGCACAATATACTACGCACTTTAAAATTCCCTTTAGAAGATCACATTAGGTTCACGAAACATTTTATAGAGCGGTTACGGAATAGTGGCGCTATCTGTTCGCAAGAAAGGTAAACATGATTTTACTGCAGCGCCATCCTTGTGTAAGATATCAAAGTAAAGGATATGATGCATTTAAAGAAGTTTTTTTATATATTGAAACAAGCAGTTGAACTAGGGAATTTTGAAACAAGCAGTTGTACTGAGAAAGAATGATTGTACTGTGGCGGCATTTGTTGGTAATATCCCAAAGTAAAGGAAATAAAATGAAGAATATGATGCATTTAAAGAATTTTTTTTAAATATTGAATCAAGCAGTTGAAATAGGTAACAATGATTGTACTGTGGTGTCTACCGAGTCAAAGAAGTCGAAGTATACGAATTATAAGAAGCCTATTCCAAATGAAATGGGAAAGCGGAGATATTGAAATGAAAATGAGTGCGGTTACATATCCTATTTTCTTACTACTACCCGCAAACACCGATTTTTCGCGTTTTAAGAAAAAAAATAAAATAAATAAATAAAAGCATTGAAATCATTTTCATCGACTTTGGACTCTGAAGACTCCATCGACCTCTTAATGACACCAACAAACAACCCTGGCGATCGCAACAGTCCGATACCTCCACTTTAGGAAGACTCGTCTGACGCCACCCCCTCTTCAACCCAGCTTGAGGATTCTAAGCCTGAGGGTGCCACCAACACCTCACAACAACACGAAGACTCCTTCGAACCCACGACAACGTCAACCCAAAAGCAGCCTGATAACTACAATATTACATCCCTTCCATTTGGTGACCAAACCGCTGAATTTTTATATTCAAATACAGAGGGCGAGCGCATTCCAATAATGACCAATTGGTTATCAATCATCCACGAATGCGGACAAAGAGTATGTGTGGCCAAAATGGGTTCTTGCGATATACAGACCGATATCATCGCAACAACTACTATCGGACAATGCTGACGATTTTATGGTAGAGCAAGAGAGTCATTCAACGGACAGTGCTGACGTTGTTATCTCTGAGGAAGAGAGTCATTCGACCAAAATCAAACGCTACATGCCCGATTCACAAGATAACGAAATTTTAGAATCGGTGCAATACTGTGAATACATGTTACGCTTCGCCGCCCCCAGTCCAGAAGATGAGGAATTACTTCATGATGTAATCCAAGTTGAAAGAAGAGCTAGTCTTGGCTTACCACCTATTTAATAATCCTATTTAATTATACCTACCGTATCACATTTTAATTGGGCAGAAACATAAACTACCACACTTTTCACTTTCAGATTTTTCAAATACCCTGTCACCCTTGTCTATGAATTTTATGACCTCATGTCAACCTTTTTTAAAAGAGGGTGGGAAGCTTCTGTTTTTGAGATGTGTGTCTCTTAATAACAAAACACAGAGGAAATACTCACTTGCTAATGTATTTAAAGGAACGTACTATTTCTTTTTATTATGTATGTTAACAGGAATATTATAGAGTGAAGGAATGTTTAAAAATCAATTTTGTTTATGATTATACTTACTCGAAGGTTGAACTCGTCATACCAATGAAATTATATACAATCTATAGATCACTTTAAAAAGAAACAAACCATTTCGTACTGGAATTTTATCTCATCTTGCTGTTTATTTTTTTAAGTTCGGCGTTATGCTTAAGTAGCATATGCGTTTTAAATTCGTGTTGACTGTAGAATGTAACCCAATTATTACATAAATAGCACAAATAATAAGTTGCTGCTGCTTTCTCTCGACTGAAGTTATGCCCCTTTAAAACATCGGTTTTTAAACTGCTTTTTCGAGTAAACGTTTTATTATTACACAGCTCGCAAGTAAACTTCTCCATCTCGATGATGAAATCAAACTAATCAGTTTTCTATTTTGATTCACTTTTTAAAGAAAATTCATCAAAGTGTTCTTTATAACTTCCAATGGACCACATACATATATAATGTATTTATTATACCCGTTACTCGTAGAGTAAAAAGGGTATACTAAAGTCGTGCAAATGTATGTAACAGGCAGAAGGAAGCATCTCCGATATCATAAAGTATATATATTCTTCATCAGCATCAACAGCCGAGTCGATATAGCCATGTCCGTCTGTCCGTCTGTCCGTCCGTCCGTCCGTCCGTCCGTCTGTATGAACACCTAGATCTCAGAGACTAGAAGAGCTAGAGCAACCAAATTTTATACGTAAGCTAGTATTGTCTGTAGGCAGATCAAGTTTGTTTCAAATTTTGGCCACGCCCCCTCCCGCCCCCGCAATAAAAAATATTGAATAACTCCCACAATTTTTAAGATATCGAGCTCAGATTTTGCTCAGTCTATGTGGCCAATATCTACAATCTCACAAATTTTCAAAAGGATCGGATAATAAATGGGCGAGTTAAAAAAATGTTGCATACTTATCCGAGCTGAGCTGAGTAACGGGTATTTCGAAGTCGGGCAGGGCCGACTTTAACTTACGCTCTCGTTTTTATATGTTTTTGTTAGTTCTAATAGCGTCTCTGACTACAACAGGCTGTGAATCGGGGCATAGCTGGCCGGACAGGCAAATAAAATTCCCCCACCGAGTCGGAGTCGCTATTAGTTTATTTTGTAATTTTGTGAGGCTATCTTTGTTAGGCATCCTAGTTGATAAGCCTTTTTATAACGTTATATCAAATTTGTTGACAGCTTTTTTGTCGACGATTAATAAATAAATAAATAAATAAAATATTTTAATTTTTGTTGAGCAAAAGCTTTTATATGATTTAGTTGCAAATGGATTTAAAAATAATATTGCCTGCTTTAAGGCTGAATAAACAAATTATCGACGACGACTAGCGAAGTATTACAAGCCGCATTGACAAGGGTCAGGATGTATCTGAGATGCACAGGCGAAAGCATATTTATGCATATGGTGATTGCCAACGAACAGTCACATAAACATACACATGCAAGGTCTTACAAACGAGTTAGATTTACATAAAAAAGAGCAACGATTTTTGGTCAGCCTTTAGAAGAATAAATGGAACCACGACACGATCACCAATAAAAGAATCCTGTGACCTAGCCACTTATTTTCAATCCTTGTTGTATGCAGAAGGAACGGAGCTTTTGCAAAAAGTCACTTCATCATATCTGGATATCCATGAGCTTGACAAGGAAATCACATTTGAGGAAATCCATAGCGCTCTAGAAAGGAGCATTATGGGCAAGGCCCCAGGAGAAGACCGCACAAAGTTTTCAGGAAAATATTTTTTCTCCCATATGGAAAAAGGGTACCCCTACTGATGTCGAAAGGTACAGGCAAAGTTCATTCCAGAACTCAATAGTAAAGATTTTTACATCGATTATATTAGCAAGGCTTAATGCTTTTGTGGAGACTGATCAACTGCTCAGCGAATATCAATTAGGCTTCCGCAAGGGATATTCAACCGTCGACAGCATCTTTATTCTGACATCAGTTGCAAACTCATTCTTGGAAGAAAAGAAAAAACTGTATCTATTTTTTATAGATTTCAAAGCTGCCTTGCCATGATATTATTTTGACATTTTACTCTCCTCTTCAAGAATAGCATCAAAAGAGACAGCATGATATTATTTTGACATTTGCAGCGTGAGCAACTTGCAAGTACAGCTCTCAATAAAAAAATAAAAAAGCATTTAAATCAAAGTTATTGTGCGTTGGAAGGGTTTAATATTATAAATAAAGGTATTAACTATATTTATACAACCAAAAGTATATGTACTTCCTGCTGTGTTTTGTGTAAATCGGTATTGTGTTAAGTACTTTATTGTGGACGTTCTGTGTTTGTCTTTGCTGTGTTTCGTTAGAGTTTTAGTTATGAACGTCACCTCACAACTCAATAAATCTTTTTGTATATCATTTATTAACATTTTAAGCTTATGATTATGTTAAATTCAAGTGCCGATAGGTGCCCAGGCTCTTGCTATATACAAAAAGGTAACCTAACCTCAAGCTTGCTTGACAAATACGATAGAAAAAGAACGATAGAGCAAGAAAAAAGCATCTCAAATACAAGCAAGCCGTAAAAACATATGTGCGTGTGACTAATTTACTGGAACAATCTAAATAAAGTATCTATTTGTTTCTTTCTTACATATATTTGTTGAATTTTTAGTTTATAATTAAAGCGTGTACAAATGAACTTTGAAAAAATCTTAAATAATTTTGTGGTTGTTGTTGTTTAATTAATGTTACATTTTGGCCGTTTGTCGTTTAAAACAAAATTATTTTTAAAACAAAAACTTGTTTTTAGACTGATTGTTCCTATGGCAGCTATATGATATAGTATCCCGATTTTCACTAAGCTCCCCCAGGTTATATTAAGTTGTTTTTAATGAAGAATTATAAGGTTGCGTGCAATATACTGGAAAACAAAAAAGTTTGCCGTACAAACACTTGATTTCAGACCGATCGTTTATATGACAGCTATATGATATGGTGGTCCGATCCGGCTGATTTTTATACATCATCGTACTATAAATTTATAAAAATTTTGTGTCAAGTTTCAAGCCTCTAGCTTAACTAGAAGTATTTTTGGCCGCCCTCCCCATACAACAGGAACCACTGTGCAATGTTGCCAACTCTTTTCTTGACCACTCAGAGGGCTCTGAAAGCTGCTAATCAATTAAAATTTCCAAAAAAAATTTCAAATATACAGAACTAATTATTGTGTAATTTGAATGATACCTTCAATGGTTTTTCTTTTGCTTAAAAACAAATATTTTAATTTTTGTTGTGCAAAAGCCTTTATATGTTTTAGTTGCAAATGTATTTCAAAAATAATGTTGCCTGCTTTTAGGCTGAATAAACAAATTATCGACGACGACAAGCGAAGTATTACAAGCCGCATTGACAAGGGTCAGGATGTATCTGAGATTCACAGGCGAAAGCATATTTATGCATATGTTGATTGCCAACGAACAGTCACATAAACATACACATACTAGGTCTTATAAACGAGATTTACATAAAAAAGAGCAAAGATTTTTGGTCAGCCTTTAGAAGAATAAATGGAACCTCGACACGATCACCAATAAAAGTATCCTGTGACCAGCTAGCCACGTATTTTCAATCCTTGTTGTATGCAGAAGGAACGGAGCTTTTGCAAAAAGTCACTTCATCATATCTGGATATCCATGAGCTTTACAAGGAAATCACATTTGAGAAAATCCAAAGCGCTCTAGAAAGGAGCATTATGGGCAAGGCCCCAGGAGAAGACCGCACTCCCGCAGAATTCATCGAAAATGCACCAACCAATTTTATCGTTACAACCGAATATTCAACTCTGGAAAAGCTTCAAAAAGTTTTCAGGAAAATATTTTTTCTCCCATATGGAAAAAGGGTACCCCTACTGATGTCGAAAGCTACAGGCGAATTTCGATCCAGAACTTAATAGTAAAGATTTTTACATCGATTATATTAGCAAGTCTTAATGCTTTATCAATTAGGCTTCCGCAAGGGATATTCAACCGTCGACAGCATCTTTATTCTGACATCAGTTACAAACTCATTCTTGAAAGAAAATAAAAAACTGTATCTATTTATACTCTGTACTGAAGGTACATAGAGTATTATAAGTTTGTGCAAAAGTATGTTTCAGGCAGAAGGAAGCATCTCCGACCCCATAAAGTATATATATTCTTGATCAGCATCAACAGCCGAGTCGATATAGCCATGTCCGTCTGTCCGTCCGTCCGTCTGTCTGTCTGTCTGTCCGTATGAACGCACAGATCTCAGAGATGATAAGAGATAGAGGTTTGACATGTATGGGACATATGCTTCTTATGTCTGCAGGCAGATCAAGTTTATTTTCAATTTTGGCCACGCCCTCTCCCGCCTCCGCAATTTAGAAAAAACGTCATATCTCCCACAGTTTTGAAGATAGATGGCTTGTTCTTTCTGGACATATTTAGTTATTAGGATAACTTATCGATCCGCCAAAGGAATGAAGAAGATCGGATGAACGGTTTTCGAGTTGTGATCAAAAGACAAATTTTCTTGGTTCAGAGTATGTTATAGTCGGGCTTGACCGACTTTCTTTCTTGTTTTTATATATTTCAAAGCAGCCTTTGACACCATCCACCGAAGAAGTCTGCTGTATAAATTGATCTCCATGGGTGTATCAACTAAAATGATCAATATATTGCGAAGTTTGTATACGGATAATAAGACTGAAGTGTGGGATGGCAATACCCTATCGGAATGGCTTCAAACGCATCTCGGAGTAAAACAAGGTTGTTTATTAAGTCCATTGCTTTTCGCTGAGAGACTCGAAAACAGCAATTAGCAGCACCTGGAGATCACTTTATTGCAAAAATAACATAAACTCGAGTACGAAATACAGAATGTTTGAGGCAGTCTGGGGATATGAAAGATACGAAGACGTCGAAAGATTATTGCGTTATTTTATTAAAAGAGTGTTTTATCTCCCACAAAACACGCCTACATATGCCATTCATCTAGAGACAGGACTTCCAGAAATGTGTCTACAAACTCTATGAACACATTTTCGATACATTTACAAAATAATAAAACTGGAAGAGAATAGGCTGCCCTGTATTGTTGTGAAAATACTTTTGGAGGAAAGAGAGCTATTTTTCAAATCATGGGAAGATCTTGCTCGGGACTTTGGAATCAGCCTGGACCTGTCGCGGCCCGATACTTGAAGCGTCGCCCAACGTGACCTAGTGCAAGCTATCGATGAACGAGCTCGAGATAGATTTGAAGTCTCTGCACTAACAAGTCAATCTCGCAACACCTACAGCCAACTAAACCACAACTTAAAGGAAAGCAATTACTCCAATGACCAATACGAATGCAGGACTATTTCAAATATTTTAAAAGCTCAAACAGAGATGCAGGCGCTAAATTATTTTCGCCACAACCTGAATATAAATGAGTTATGCACTCTTTGCAATCTACGGGATAGGGAAGACGTGGCTCATTTCTGTTCAACCTGTCCCATATTAAGAGAGTACCGAATGAATATATGTGGCAAAGCCGTACTCAATGAAATGGAATTAAAAATGGTATTAAATGGATCAGATTGGAAAAGCCTGGCGAAATTCCTCACAGATGCAACCCGCTACAGAAGAAAAATACTTCTGGAAAACTTCTAAAATCCTTAAGACTATCAAATGTCATCATCATAGTAGTAGTATATACTACCACTACTACTTTTAAAAACAAATTTCAAATAAAATTCGTGGGGTAACACAATATAGTTTAAAATGTGTTTTGTATGTTTTTTTGCTTTGAGAAAATTATGGAGGTCACACTGAGAAAAAATATCTGGGTTTATGAGTCTTATGCGACAGAAGTCAATGCAGTCCAAAAAAAAAAACAAGCGAGCAGAATCAGGCGGACCGAAGGTGCCCAAATTGGCCTTTGCAGAGAGTTATTCCTTAGTTTATGGCAAATTTTTCAAATTTACATCAAGTATGTACATCACGAACAAGCCAGAGCGGTGGTCAAACATTAATTTCCACCACTTTAGCAAATATCCAAATAACCCTTTTAATATACTCTGTACCGTAGGTACATAGAGTATTATAAGTTTGTGCAAAAGTATGTAACATCCAGAAGGAAGCATCTCCGACCCTATAAAGTATATATATTCTTGATCAGCATCAACAGCCGAGTCATGTCCGTCTGTCCGTCTGTCTGTCCGTATGAACGCACAGATCTCAGAGATGGTAAGAGATAGAGGTTTGACATGTATGGGGCATATGCTTCTTATGTCTGCAGGCAGACAGCACTGATCAGCTGTTCGCTTGCACAGGCAAAAATCTCATTTAAGTGCCATACAACAGGGAAAAGCTTTTAGTTACACGCTCAAGCTTTACTCTGATCTTGCATTCCACAGGGTACCCGCGATCCACACTTGCTTGCCAATGCCAATTGATGTGGGCAAAGCAAAGCCAAGCTTTGGGACAATTGAAATAATAAAATAATTTGTTCTTTCATTGTGTCGATGCGCTGTAAAGGATAAGCTTAGTTTTGTTGTGTGGAAGCAGATTAACGCAGTGTGGGACGCATTGGGCCTTTCGATTATTATTATTTAATTGCAATAGAGCTTTCGCCTAACATTTGGTTGTCACACATTTTGATTTTGTCCATTCTTTTCTTGCAGAATGATTTAGATTTATTTTGATTTATTGTTTGCTTTTGTTTCAGCGATTGGGAAATTTTTCCGGGGAGCTAACCCTAACTTTCTTGCACAAGAAGGAAATTTTTGGGGGTCATCCATCTGAATTATATTGATTTTAGGCCTTGGAGTTTGTAGGTAAGCCACCACATTTTGAATTCTTCCTTTTTTCTTTTTGTTGGGGTCTACTTTACAGTTTGAGGTTAGGGGTAATTAGGCGTGATCTGGCCAACAGAAAGCAAGGGCTTTTCACACTCCTCACACTAGCGGTTTTGGTTTTCTATTGTTTTTTACGCCTTTTGGTCGGGTTTTTGGATATATTAAGCCAGAATAAACCACATCTTTAGTTTAAGGTAGTCACTGCTTTCCTCCAACACTCTGCACATATCACTAAGAGACTAAAATTAAAGCTCTCTTTTTGCCGGTAGCATCTGCTGGAGCATGCGCTTATGCACATGTATGAGTTGGAGTAGAGAGCGCAAGTCGGGTCCGCTTGGCCAAAAGTTTGCAGCTCACTCTGAGGTGCCAGCTCATTGCCACGGCACCTCACGATTAAAGTTGATGGGTCGCGAATCTTCGCCAGGTGGTTTGTGGACTGGCCCTAAATCAGCGACTTCCGTCTGCCGTTGTTGACTCGACTTGGCGAGAAATTCAAGCACCGAAAATAAATCACTTAGAGTGATTTAAGAAGACTGATTAAGTTTATAATTGAATAGATGTAGGGCTTAAGATAACAGGATCAATTGATGAACACACTGGGAAAGACAGTGCTAGGCCGTAGGAAGCTGAAGCCTAGCCTAAAAATTTTTACTTTTGATTGACAGCTGTCATTAAGACTTGTCAAAGTGACACTCAGCTGGTTTAACAGGGAACCAATGCACAGTGGTTCCTCCCATAGGCCAAAAATAAAAATGTCAAAGTTAAAATTTTGACTTTAAATGTATCAACACCTCCTCATAATTGGTCTAGCTGTTAAGCTGTATACTTGTTTTTGTTTTGTTCTTACTCTCCTCTTCAAGAATAGCATCAAAAGAGACAGCATGATATTATTTTGACATTTGCAGCGTGAGCAACTTGCAAGTACAGCTCTCAATAAAAAAATAAAAAAGCATTTAAATCAAAGTTATTGTGCGATGGAAGGGTTTAATGTTATAAATAAAGGTATTAACTATATTTATACAACAAAAAGTATATGTACTTCCTGCTGTGTTTTGTGTAAATCGGTATTGTGTTAAGTACTTTATTGTGGAAGTTCTGTGTTTGTCTTTGCTGTGTTTCGTTAGAGTTTTAGTTTTGACCGTCACCTCACAACTCAATAAATCTTTTTGTATATCATTTATTAACATTTTAAGCTTATGATCATGTTAAATTCAAGTGCCGATAGGTGCCCAGGCTCTTGCTATATACAAAAAGGTAACCTAACCTCAAGCTTGCTTGACAAATACGATAGAAAAAGAACGATAGAGCAAGAAAAAAGCATCTCAAATACAAGCAAGCCGTAAAAACATATGTGCGTGTGACTAATTTACTGGAACAATCTAAATAAAGTATCTATTTGTTTCTTTCTTACATATATTTGTTGAATTTTTAGTTTATAATTAAAGCGTGTACAAATGAACTTTGAAAAAATCTTAAATAATTTTGTGGTTGTTGTTGTTTAATTAATGTTACATTTTGGCCGTTTGTCGTTTAAAACAAAATTATTTTTAAAACAAAAACTTGTTTTTAGACTGATTGTTCCTATGGCAGCTATATGATATAGTATCCCGATTTTCACTAAGCTCCCCCAGGTTATATTAAGTTGTTTTTAATGAAGAATTATAAGGTTGCGTGCAATATACTGGAAAACAAAAAAGTTTGCCGTACAAACACTTGATTTCAGACCGATCGTTTATATGACAGCTATATGATATGGTGGTCCGATCCGGCTGATTTTTATACATCATCGTACTATAAATTTATTAAAATTTTGTGTCAAGTTTCAAGCCTCTAGCTTAACTAGAAGTATTTTTGGCCGCCATCCCCATACAACAGGAACCACTGTGCAATGTTGCCAACTCTTTTCTTGACCACTCAGAGGGCTCTGAAAGCTGCTAATCAATTAAAATTTCCAAAAAAAAATTCAAATATACAGAACTAATTATTGTGTAATTTGAATGATACCTTCAATGGTTTTTCTTTTGCTTAAAAAATATTTTAATTTTTGTTGTGCAAAAGCTTTTATATGTTTTAGTTGCAAATGTATTTCAAAAATAATATTGCCTGCTTTTAGGCTGAATAAACAAATTATCGACGACGACTAGCGAAGTATTACAAGCCGCATTGACAAGGGTCAGGATGTATCTGAGATGCACAGGCGAAAGCACATTTATGCATATGGTGATTGCCAACGAACAGTCACATAAACATACTCATGCTAGGTCTTACAAACGAGTTAGATTTACATAAAAAAGAGCAAAGATTTTTGGTCAGCCTTTAGTAGAATAAATGGAACCTCGACACGATCACCAATAAAAGTATCCTGTGACCAGCTAGCCACTTATTTTCAATCCTTGTTGTATGCAGAAGGAACGGAGCTTTTGCAAAAAGTCACTTCATAATATCTGGATATCCATGAGCTTGACAAGGAAATTACATTTGAGGAAATCCATAGCGCTCTAGAAAGGAGCATTATGGGCAAGGCCCCAGGAGAAGACCGCATTCTCGCAGAATTCATCGAAAATGCACCAACCAATTTTATCGTTACAACCGAATATTCAACTCTGGAAAAGCTCCACAAAGTTTTCAGGAAAATATTTTTTCTCCCATATGGAAAAAGGGTACCCCTACTGATGTCGAAAGCTACAGGCGAATTTCGTTACAGAACTCAATAGTAAAAATTTGTACATCGATTATATTAGCAAGGCTTAATGCTTTTGTGGAGACTGATCAACTGCTCAGCGAATATCAATTAGGCTTCCGCAAGGGATATTCAACCGTCGACAGCATCTTTATTCTGACATCAGTTGCAAGCTCATTCTTGGAAGAAAAGAAAAAACTGTATCTATTTTTTATAGATTTCAAAGCTGCCTTTGACACCATCCACCGAAGAAGTCTGCTGTACAAATTGATCTCCATGGGTGTATCAACTAAAATGAAATGATAATGATAAAATGATCAATATATTGCGATGTTTGTATACGGATAATAAGACTGAAGTTTGGGATGGCAATACCCTATCGGAATGGCTTCAAACGCATCTCGGAGTAAAACATTATTAAGTCCATTGCTTTTCGCTGAGAGACTCGAAAACAGCAATTAGCAGCACCTGGAGATCACTTTATTGCAAAAATAACATAAACTCGAGTACGAAATACAGAATGTTTGAGGCAACATCAAAAGCAATTTCGTGTTATGGAGCAGAAGTCTGGAGATATGCCAGATACGAAGACGTCGAAAGTTTATTGCGTTATTTTATTAAAAGAGTGTTTTATCTCCCACGAAACACGGCTACATATGCCATTCATCTAGAGACAGGACTTCCTGAAAAGTGTGTACAAACTCTATGTACAAATTTTCGATACTACAGGAAGAGAATAGGCTGCCCTGTATTGTTGTGAAAACAATTTTGGAGGGAAGAGAGCTATTTTTCAAATAATGGGAAGATCTTGCTCGGGACTTTGGAATCAGCCTGGACCTGTCGCGGCCCGATACTTGAAGCGTCGCCCAAGCAATCGATGAACGAGCTCGAGATAGATTTGAAGTCTCTGCACTAACAAGTCAAACTCGCAACACCTACAGCCAACTAAACCACAACTTAAAGGAAAGCAATTACTCCAATGACCAATACGAATGCAGGACTCTTTCAAATATTTTAAAAGCTCATACAGAGATGCAGGTGCTAAATTATTTTCCCCACAACCTGAATATAAATGAGTTATGCACTCTTTGCAATCTACGGGATAGGGAAGACGTGGCTCATTTTTGTTCAACCTGTCCCATATTAAGAGAGTACCGAATGAATATATGAGGCAAAGCCGTACTCAATGAAATGGAATTAAAAATGGTATTAAATGGATCAGATTGGAAAAGCCTGGCGAAATTCCTCACAGATGCAACCCGCTACAGAAGAAAAATACTTCTGGAAAACTTCTAAAATCCTTAAGACTATCAAATGTCATCAACAAAGTAGTAGTACTACCACTACTACTTTTAAAAACAAATTTCAAATAAAATTCGTGGTGTAACACATCTTTTATACTTACTAAAAATGAACGTTTTATGCTGTTCAATTTGATTTTCAATTGTATAATGTTTTTTGTTACTTTAATCCACACTATTTAATTGTGACGCGAACGCTAACAAACCTATGAGGCAACACAATAAAAAATAATCGATTTTAAAAGTTCGTTTTATCGATAACACAGTGTAACAAAGTGACTCTTTTTCTATGTTGCAGAATCTTTGATGAAAAATTCTGGTTCAGTTTTGTCCACTGATTACAGAACTGGTCTCGGTTATGCTTTTCCATCAGCTTTTGTTTTAAAGATATAGTTAAAAATGTGTTTTGTATGTTTTTTTGCTTTGAGAAAATTATGGAGGTCACACTGAGAAAAAATATCTGGGTTTATGAGTCTTATGCGAAAGAACCCAAGTCAATGCAGTCCAAAAAAAAACAAGCGAGCAGAATCAGGCGGACCGATGGTTGCAGAGAGTTATTCCTTAGTTTATAGCAAATTTTTCAAATTTACATCACGTACATCACGAACAAGCCAGAGCGGTGGTCAAACATTAATTTCAACCACTTTAGCAAATATCCAAATAACCCTTTTAATATACTCTGTACCGTAGGTACATAGAGTATTATAAGTTTGTGCAACAGTATGTAACATCCAGAAGGAAGCATCTCCGACCCTATAAAGTATATATATTCTTGATCAGCATCAACAGCCGAGTCATGTCCGTCATGTCCGTCTGTCTGTCTGTCTGTCCGTATGGACGCACAGATCTCAGAGATGGTAAGAGATAGAGGTTTGACATGTATGGGGCATATGCTTCTTATGTCTTCAGGCAGATCAAGTTTATTTTCAATTTTGGCCACGCCCCCTCCCGCCCCCGCACTTTAGAAAAAACGTCATATCTCCCACAGTTTTGAAAATAGATAGCCGCCAAAGGAATGGAGAAGATCGGATGAACGGTTTTCGAGTTATGATCAAAAGACTGTTTCTTGGTACAGAGTATGTTATAGTCGGGCTTGACCGACTTTCTTTTATGTTTTCATAAATTTCGTTGCATTTATATCAGCTAGATGCACAAAGCTACAGGCGGTTAATCCCAAAAAAAATGAATTTAAATTTATGGTAGGCCAACTAGCTGACCCCAGACGTGGTCACACATAGACCTTAAGGTCCTTAATGAGGCCGGGTAATTATTTGGGTACGTTTGACTCAGAAATCCAGGAGGATTTTTGACGTTTTGGCAAATTCCCATAATTGTTTTGGGGGCCTTTTGGCCGCTTCTTCCAAAGAAGCAAACCATGGGGTGTGCAGAAGTTTTAATCTTATCGTGACAATTGCTGGGCAGCTGCAAATAAGTTGTTCTAGAGTTTCTGCGACTCCATGTTCTTTGCATTTCCTGCAGGTGTCCTCTGTCGTTATGCCTAGCTTTACCACATGAGCGGCTGCAAGGCAGTGTCCCGTTAGTATGCCAATGAGCAGTGAGTCTACAGTCTCTTGTTTGGAGCTGTAGCAGATATTGCGTGAGTTTTTGGTCTCTTGTCTTGCACACAATTTTAGAAATTCTGCATCCGCTGGTGTTTTCCCACATTACCTCTGCTTCTTTCTCTACTATCTACTTCATCTTGCTGTTTAGCGTAAGTATGATGGGTAGGTTTAGTATTTCTTCTTGGCCTAGTTCGACTCCGGTTTTTGCAAGACTGTCTGCCATCTCGTTTCCATCGATGCCCTGGTGGTAGATTTGCACTTTTCTGGAGATGCTGAGGGAATCTAGTGCTTCCCTGCTCGCCAGGACATTTCTGGAGTTGATGGAGTGTCCTGTGAGGAACGGTGTTCCCCACAAAGAGCAGAGTATGCAGAGGGGAAGTGGAAGTGAGGGGAAATGCGGCGAATTCAGAAGAACGGCGAATTCAACAGTAAGGGGAAATGGATGGGAGGCCACGGAAAGTAGCAGCACGACGCTATGGGTCGGTGTGGGTATTAGCGGAAAGGCCGTTAGGTGCAAATGGGTGACCGGTCGGTGCACTCGCACTTGCGAGACGAAAGGGCGATCATGCAGATGGACCAATGACAGGAGAGCGACTCGGCCTTCGAGCGCTGTTGCTAGGCAGCGAGAAGTACCGTTGGGAAGCGGCGAGCCTCGAATGTTCTAGAAGGCGACAGGAGACAGCAGCAGACAGTCCAGGAGGGCTATTTAAGACGTCGCTTCCAGAAGGAAACCAATCAGTGTGAACCGGAATTAAAACGAGTGCGAATCGAATACGCGAGTCTGAAGTGCGAGCAACGGAAAGCGACGGAACAACGTGGAACATAGTGGCGTGATCCTTTGCGGAAGGATCAGAACCGGAAGCTGAGCGCAAGCGTAGGCTGTGGGCTGAACGTACGGTCAGCGAGAACAGTGAGCGACAAGCCAGCGTATCCTGCGGGTCCTTGAAAGGACAATAGTAGGGAAGAACGTGGAGTGTTGTGCGATTAAGGAGGTCGGCGAACGAGCGATTGCTCTGTGAGGCACGGCGTATCCTTAGCCAACTATACCCCACGAGAATAGCGAAACAGCTAGTTAGGAGGCGGACCTTGCGACGTGGCAAGGATACCTCAGATAGGATCAACCATTATAAATCGAAGATTAAGTTAGTGATATCGAATAAAATAAAGTGAACCAGACTCCTGGTGCATCCTAGTATAAACCACACTGTGTTGTTATTGCAAGTCCAATATAAATTTGTTGGAACGAATCTCGACAGCCCTGAGCAAAGCCTGCACAGGTATACGGGTCAGAAGAGCTCGTTACAACTGGCGCCCAACGTGGTCTTGTCGATAACATCACAGAAAGGTTATAAATAAGTAAATAAAGTGCAAAATGGGGCGGTCATGGATTTACCACCTTAGAAAGGAGGATTTGATCCAACACGCGGAAGAATTCGGGATCGAACTAGAAGGCAACATGGACAACATGAGGAAACAATTCGGAGACTGGATAACGAAGAACGAAAACTCCGCAGAATGGAGGGAAAGGATCAAAGCAATGTCGGAAGTATACGGTAAGTCACCACT
This sequence comes from Lordiphosa fenestrarum, assembly GCA_035044985.1. Taxonomy (NCBI): domain Eukaryota; kingdom Metazoa; phylum Arthropoda; class Insecta; order Diptera; family Drosophilidae; genus Lordiphosa; species Lordiphosa fenestrarum. The sequence goes on from JAWNNO010003392.1 coordinate 45,808, forward strand.
ACCAAAAACAGTAGCTTCTCTAATACCACCAAAAATGGACATAAATATGGAAGAGCTGTCAATTCCGTCCATGGCAGGGATGAAACAAGCAGAAGAAGACACAGAACAGCGGAAACCAAAAGTAGGGCCGAAAAGACAGACAATTGATACAAGCGAATATGCAAAGGTAGCCAAACAAGTCAGAGAGTGGGCATTTAGATTCGACGGTACTGCAAAACCATTGGAGTTTATAGAACAAGTGGAATGGTCAGCAGAAATGTACGGACTTAATCTAGACATGATTCCTCGAGCCATGCCAGAGCTCCTAAAAGATAAAGCCCTAAAATGGTATTTAGCAAACTACAAAAACTGGAAAAAATGGTCTGAATTTGTGGAAAGCTTCAAAGCATACTTTCTTCCGAAAGGCTACTTCAATAAATTAGCCGAAAAAGTTTGACAAAGAAAACAGCAGTGGAACGAGGAATTTAAAGATTTCATGTTGGAAATGCAAACATTAATGCGTCCCCTACAATGCAGTGAAACTGAACAACTAGAGATAATCGGGGAAAACTGCATACCGGACCCACGAGCATTCGTACGCCCGCACAGGGTAAGGAGCTTAGACACACTGATGCAATTGGCAGATGAGTTCGAGGCACTGGAAAGGGATAGGGAGGCATTCAGACAAGAAAACAGAAAGGAGCAGCCCAAAGCGATTCCATTGGCTATGCCACGAAGAGCGTTCAGGGAAGAAGCTTGCCGGAGGTGTCAAGAAAACGAAAGACAATGGGTCAATCGGGGTCCGCCAGGGCAACCAAGAACAGGACCAACGAGTGACGGAAACGAAAATTTCGTACAGAATCCAACACAGGCTTGCCGCAGATGCGGAGAATCAGGCCACTGGGCAAGAGAGTGTCAAAATCGACGAATACTATTCTGCTGGCAATGCGGAAGGGTTGGAGTACGCACATGGGAGTGCTGCAAGCAAGCGGGAAACGCTCCACGACCTCAGCCTCCGAGGGGCGAGCAGAGGTCGTCCGAGCCTGCCTCTCAAAACTAGTGGGAAACTTTCAAGAAGAAGAAAACCAGTTGTCGGCATGGGTAGTGATTGGGGAGAAGCGAGTAAAAGCCACAATCGACACAGGGGCAACAGGAAGTTTCGTAAGCCAAAAATTATGCGACAGATTGAAAAATAAAGGGGTCATAAAACAAACAAAGAAACAAGTACGACTGGCAGACGGTAGAAACACGGAAATTGGTACCCAACTGACCATAAACATTAAGTTTGGCACTCAATGCACAACTATCGATTTGATGGTATTGCCAGGAGTGATCGATCAGTTGGTATTGGGATGGAATTTCCTGAAAGGATTAGGGGCAGAAATCGCGTGCGCAGGTCACGTAGCATTCATTCCGGCGCGAAGTCGCAGGGGTGGATGGTTGGAGGAAAAACTGTCAGTGGCAGTGGAAATAAAAACAAAACCAGAAGAAGAAGAAAGAATCGAGAAATTCCTCGAAAGAGAATTGGCAGAATTGGCCCAACTAAAAGGTACGTCAAACATAGCAGAACACAGAATCACCATGAAGGACGATAGACCGGTCAAACAGAGGTACTATCCGAAAAACCCGAAAATGCAAGAAGAAATAAACAAGAAGGTGGACGAGCTACTAGAAATGGGATGCATCGAACAGTCGAACAGCCCATACAGTTCTCCCGTAGTCATGGTGAAGAAAAAGAAGACCGGCAAATGGAGATTCTGTGTAGACTTCAGAACGGTCAATGAGAAATCAGTAAAAGATGCATACCCCATGCCCAGGATTAACTACATCTTAGATCAACTGAAAGAAGCATGCTATATAAGCAGTTTGGATCTAAAGGATGGTTACTGGCAGATCCCACTCGAGGTAGACAGTCGACCAATGACGGCGTTCACAGTCCCGGGAAAAGGATTATTCCAGTGGAAAGTAATGCCATTCGGTTTACACTCGGCATCCGCCACGTTCCAGAGGGCGTTGGATCAAGTCATCGGACCGGAAATGATGCCACACGCATTTGCATACCAAGATGACATAATCGTGATAGGGCGTACGCTGGACGAACATATGGAAAATTTGAAAGAAGTCTTCCGAAGGTTAAAAAGCGCAAACCTACGCATAAACCCAGAAAAGTGTCAATTCTTTAGGAAGGAGTTACAATATTTGGGTCACCGAATAACGGGTGAAGGCATATGTACAGATCCAGAAAAGGTGGCGGCGATCGCCGAACTAAAACCACCAACCAACGTAAAGGAACTACGACAGTATCTAGGCGTGGCTTCGTGGTATCGAAGATTCGTACCAGATTTTGCAAACAATGGTACACCCATTAAATTCCTTATTGAAGAAAAAGACAAAATGGGTATGGACGGAAGACCACCAGAAGGCATTCGAAAGTGTAAAATCAAAACTCACCGCAGATCCAGTGCTGACATGTCCAGATTTTGAACGTATGTTCATATTACAGACTGATGCCAGTGACTATGGTATCGGGGCAGTACTAACTCAAGAGACCAAGGAAGGGGAAAAAGTCATATCATACTCCAGCAGAACGCTAAACCAAGCAGAAAAAAACTATTCAGCTACAGAGAAAGAGTGCTTGGCGATAGTATGGGCAATTAGAAGACTAAAACCGTACCTAGAAGGATACCATTTCAGAGTAGTAACAGATCACATGGCATTGAAGTGGCTAAATAGCATAGAGAGCCCATCAGGAAGAATAGCCAGGTGGGCATTGGAGCTACAACAATATGATTTTGAAATAGCGTACAGAAAGGGCCAACTGAATGTTGTAGCAGATGCACTATCAAGACAACCGCTAGAAACGTGCAGAAGAGCTAAAGAAGGTGAACCGGGGGAAAATCGGAAAGAGAACAATAATTGTGAATGGATACAGGAAATGACGAAAAAGGTGCAGAATAATCCACAGAAATTCCCAGACTACCTGTCAGAAGGTGGAGAACTGTACCGTCATATTCCTCATCGGGCAGGGAACGAAGACGTGGTTTCGTGGAAACTATGTGTTCCCTCAGGATCAAGAAGGAGAGTACTAGAGGAAAACCACGATGCGGCTGCGGCGGGTCATACAGGGTCGAGAAGAACAATCGCAAGGATTGCGGCGAGATATTATTGGCCAGGAATGCATAGAGATGTACGAAGGCACGTAAACAAGTGCGAAACATGTCAGAGGTATAAACCAAGCCAACTCCAAGCAGCGGGGAAAATGCTTACTCAGGTCCCAGAAGAACCATGGGCAACAGTATGTGCGGACTTCGTGGGTCCACTACCAAGATCAAAACACGGCAACACGATGTTATTGGTCATGATAGATCGGTTTTCCAAATGGACGGAACTGGTCCCATTGAGGAAAGCAACGGCAGAGTCGTTAAAGAAGGCATGTAAAGAAAGAATAATATCAAGGTTTGGGGTGCCGAAAGTCGTAATAACGGACAATGGGGTACAATTTACAAGCCGGATATTCAAAAGGTTCCTGGAGGACATGGGGGCAAAACAACAATTTACAGCACCGTATACCCCACAAGAGAACCCAACCGAACGTGCAAATCGCACTGTAAAAACAATGATAGCGCAGTTCGCAGGAGAGGATCAACGAACCTGGGACGAAAAATGGCCAGAAATCATGTTAGCAGTAAACTCGAGCGTAACTGAGTCCACCGGATACTCCCCGGCTTTCATTACACAGGGAAGGGAACCCAGATTGCCGAAGGCATTGTACGATGAGGTGACAGTAGGAATCGGGCAAGAAATTCAAAAGCCGAGCGAGAACGCGACAAAATTAAAGGAATTATTCGAAGTCATCAGGAGAAATCTGGAGAGGGCGGCTCAAGATCAAGCCAGATATTATAACTTGAGACGCCGTCCATGGAAGCCAGAGGTGGGACAAATAGTATGGGCTAAGGAGCACCATCTGTCAAAAGCAGCGGAGGGATTTGCTGCCAAATTAGCACCTAGATATGGTGGACCATATGTAATCATCGGGTTTACATCACCCGTGATATGCAGATTACGGCATAAAACAGACCAACGTGAGCGAACAGCTCACGTCAGTGAGCTGAAGCCACAGGGAGATGATCTCCAACTATAAGGTTCACCCTAAGGATGAAAAACTGATGCTCTTTCAGTTATAAGGTTCACCCTAAGGATAAAAACTGATGCTCTTTCAGTCATAAGGTTCACCCTAAGGATAAAAACTGATGCTCTTTCAGTCATAAGGTTCACCCTAAGGAGAAAAACTGATGCTCTTTCAGTCATAAGGTTCACCCTAAGGAGAAAAACTGATGCTCTTTCAGTTATAAGGTCCACCCTGAATTTAGACACTGAGGACATAAAGTCCACTCAAATAGAAAGAACAAGTTAAAATTCAAGGTCCACCCCAGCAGAAAAATCGGAAGAGCATAATAAAAGAATAGGGTCCACCCCAAAAAGACTGTTTCCCCAGCTTGTTGCTATGCGGTAAGAACGGCGAAGTGCGGCGAATTGGCAAAATGAGGGGAAATTCAGCTTCCCAAAAGGGAAGAAAGAGACAGCGTTAGAGCGAGGCAACGAGAGGAGGAACCACAGTTAGGATTCCCTCCGTTAAGATGCAATGATGGCCGCCAGAACTCTAACGGAGTTCCAGTCGGCTATATAAAGGGCTGCAGACCCAAATAATGGAAATAATAGAGAAAACAAGTTACCATGGTCGCACAAAGTAAGGCAACAGGAGTCATCCGCGGAAGAGGCGGAAGGGACGAGGATCGCCGATTGGGAGATGGCAGGCGGCGCTTGCCATTTGCCAATATGGGGGCTCGGCACAGACGTAGGCGGAGTACTACCCCTGTGCTACAACTCCTGGCGTCCCCGCTGGTGTCGGAGGAGGAGGAGGTGGAGGAAGGAAACTTCCTCTCACCGATTCCTTCGCCACAGCAGATGGGAAGTTGGAGCAGCAGCGAGGATAGCGAACCGGAAGGGCAGGGCATAGATTATGCCACCCTGGTCGGCATCGCTGAACCGAGCATGGGAGTGGACGAGGAGGAGGCGGCGGCAGGACCGCAATATGATCCGACGAGGAGCCCGGACCCCGTATGGAGGCCGGCTAGACCTCCGACGCCGATGATAATCGTCATATCGGACGACGAGGAGGACGAGGCGATGCCAGAGGCCGGAGGGAAGCCCGAAGCGGAAGAGGAGGAGGAAGGAGCAGGATGGGTCCCGCCCACTCGGTCACAGTGGCACACAACCACTGTGAGGAGTGGGTTGCGGATCCATCAGATCACCACCACGGTGACGTGGGCGGAGAAAATGGAGACTGAGGAGAAAAGACGGTCAAATGGCCGGGACCCGAGGGGCAGACCGCCAAGCCCGGTGGTAGTAATACCATCGTCGGAGGACGAGGCAGAAGAGGAGGTGGCGGTGGAGCCAGAGAAGCCGGCGGAAGAGCCGGAGGAAGTGGTTGCGATGGAGGAACCGGAGGTGGCAGCGCGGGAGGCAGAGCCGACGACCGGAGAAGGTCTGGAGAGAGGCCCGTGGGTGTGGCCTGCACCGCTGCAAGACCATGGCAGGCAGGTGGGGAGGCAACAGTCGTGCCCCGGTCCTGAAGCGCGAGCAGGCGAGGAGGAAGCAAGGGCAGCCTTCAGGCGTCAGGCATCTTGGCCCCAGCCCAAGCCGAGCTGCTCTCGGATGAGATGGAGGCAGATGGGCCTGGAGGAGTGGCCACAGGAGGTGCTGCGGGCGATGCTAGCAAGGAGGGACGGCGGAAGGCAGGCCAGATGGTCCCATATCTTGTGGATCGGGGCCACAAGATATCGGCTTAGGCTGCGGGGAGGAAAGGGAGAGGTATGGGTGGAGGAGGCCCGAGAATAAGAGTCGCGATCGAGAAAAATTAATAAATGAAACACAAATGAACATATAAACAGTCAGAATTTTATGATTTATTAGCCGGAACAGGTGCGAGAGAAGTTACGATACAAGGGGAGGGAGGCGATATCACCTACATGCACGGAGGGGAGACACTGTTCGAGGGGAAAGGGAAAACACGGTCACAAATGCGGCGGAGGGAAGGAGAAAAGGCAAGGAAAACGAAGGGAACACACAGGTACAACAACACGGCGAACGCGAATGGTTTTATCAACAACAATATACGCGAATGTCACGAGGGGCATAGGGGGGCCAAGGCCATGCAGGTGGTCGATGTCTGACATAAGGCTGGAAGCGGCAGGTTGATGATGGCTGCATAGGAGGGTAGGGCATCGGGCATGAGGGGGCAGCGGCTGCGCAGTCGACGTCGAATGACGTCGTATAAAAAATCTGAAAAGGAAAGTGATTTGGATAAGAAACAGTACGAAAAAAAGGGAAAGAAGAAAGTACTTACCAGCGGATAGGAAAATTTGGAATGTCATGTGCAGCCTGCGATGGGAGATAAGCGATTACCAGGTGATCGATGTATCCGATAAAGTAACGAGCGATTTGACGATAGTCATCGATACGGGAGTCACGCGGTTACCACGGGATCGATGTATCCGATAAAGTAACGAGCAAGGTAACGATAGTCATTGGTACGGGAGTCACGATGTATCCGATAAAGTAACGACGGTCACGAGTACTCGTGATTTGGGGAACGGGGCCATGACTGATGGTCGGTCGATCGATTGGTCGGACTGAAATATTTGATCGTGGCGGGAAGTTCGAGTGGGGATGAAGGCATATAGGAAATGGGACATTTCCGCTTCCCGAAGAAAGAGGGGAGTGTGAGGAACGGTGTTCCCCACAAAGAGCAGAGTATGCAGAGGGGAAGTGGAAGTGAGGGGAAATGCGGCGAATTCAGAAGAACGGCGAATTCAACAGTAAGGGGAAATGGATGGGAGGCCACGGAAGGTAGCAGCACGACGCTATGGGTCGGTGTGAGTATTAGCGGAAAGGCCGTTAGGTGCAAATGGGTGACCGGTCGGTGCACTCGCACTTGCGAGACGAAAGGGCGATCATGCAGATGGACCAATGACAGGAGAGCGACTCGGCCTTCGAGCGCTGTTGCTAGGCAGCGAGAAGTACCGTTGGGAAGCGGCGAGCCTCGAATGTTCTAGAAGGCGACAGGAGACAGCAGCAGACAGCCCAGGAGGGCTATTTAAGACGTCGCTTCCAGAAGGAAACCAATCAGTGTGAACCGGAATTAAAACGAGTGCGAATCGAATACGCGAGTCTGAAGTGCGAGCAACGGAAAGCGACGGAACAACGTGGAACATAGTGGCGTGATCCTTTGCGGAAGGATCAGAACCGGAAGCTGAGCGCAAGCGTAGGCTGTGGGCTGAACGTACGGTCAGCGAGAACAGTGAGCGACAAGCCAGCGTATCCTGCGGGTCCTTGAAAGGACAATAGTAGGGAAGAACGTGGAGTGTTGTGCGATTAAGGAGGTCGGCGAACGAGCGATTGCTCTGTGAGGCACGGCGTATCCTTAGCCAACTATACCCCACGAGAATAGCGAAACAGCTAGTTAGGAGGCGGACCTTGCGACGTGGCAAGGATACCTCAGATAGGATCAACCATTATAAATCGAAGATTAAGTTAGTGATATCGAATAAAATAAAGTGAACCAGACTCCTGGTGCATCCTAGTATAAACCACACTGTGTTGTTATTGCAAGTCCAATATAAATTTGTTGGAACGAATCTCGACAGCCCTGAGCAAAGCCTGCACAGGTATACGGGTCAGAAGAGCTCGTTACAGTCCCTGCATTGACTTGATTGCCGCTTGGCTGTCCACGTAGATATTTATTTGGTTGTATGGAGCGTGAATTTCTGCCAACTCCGCTGCTTTCCTTATTGCGAAGACATTCGCCTGGAAATGACTCTGAACAGTTAAACGATTCCTAGGTATATCTTTGAGACGTCTGTAAAGAAGTGCGTTGTTTCTTAGGCCAGTCCTATTTGACAGTCTTATGGTCACAATAGTGCTGATGTGCATATTGAGTCGATTTTTGGGATAACTTAGTCCGTGCTACTATTGTTATCTCTACCAACCATACTGTGTCAATAGGTTTGTAGCGCCATGGTGCCTACCGCACATAAACGTTCAGCTGTTTTTATACCCGTTACTCGTAGAGTAAAGAGGGTATACTAAAGTCGTGCAAATGTATGTAACAGGCAGAAGGAAGCATCTCCGATATCATAGAGTATATATATTTTTCATCAGCATCAACAGCCGATTCGATATAGCCATGTCCGTCTGTGCGTCCGTCCGTCCGTCTGTATGAACACCTAGATCTCAGAGACTAGAAGAGCTATTCTATTCTAATGAAATAGTTGAACTGACTAAAGCTTTAGAAATTGCATACATTAAAGATGGAGTACCAAAGCAAGTTGCGAATAAGTATTCGTGGCAGGTAGCCGTTAAGGTAATGATAATAAATTGTTCTTTAGAAAACATTAAGACTGTTATGGAAACTGGCCAATTCAACTATATGAATGAAGCCGTTTCTAAGTTTGTTAACAGTTGTACAGAATTCAGCGGTCAACAGAACGAAATTCTGTTTTCAAATCAGCGAAACATAAACCACTAACACATCTTTTTATAATCTGTACCGTAGGTAAATGGAGAATATTACGTTTGTGCAAAAGTATGTAACAGCCAGAAGGAAGCATCTCTGACCCCATAAAGTATATATATATTCTTCCCCCCCCCCCCCCCCCAATTAAGAAAAAAATTAATACCTCCCACAGTTTTGAAGATAGATGGTTCGTTCCGTCTTGTTATCAGGATTACTAATCGATCCACCAAAGGAATTGCGAAGATCGGATGAACGGTTGTCGAGTTATGATCAAAAGAATGTTCGCAACTGCAACTGCAGCATCAAAATTTATGCTAATCAAAACTGATCAGAATGAGACAAGAAAAGTACGACTTTAACATAGATTATACAGAAAAAACGAGTGCGTAAGTTAAAGTTGGCCCTGCCCAACTTCGAAATACCCGTTACTCAAGGCAATTACTGTTTTATAACCTCATGCGGCTCAGATAAGTTTGCATCGTTTTTTTAACTCTGCCATTTATTATCCGATCTTTTGTGAGATTGTCCATATTGGCCACACTGCAAAGTCTGAGCTCGATAGCTTACAAATTGTAGGAGATATTCATCATTTTTTATTGCGGGGGCGGGAAAATTTGGTTGCTCTAGCTTTTCTAGTCTCTGAGATCTTGGTGTTCATACTGACGGACGGACGGACAGACAGACATGGCTTTATCGACTCGGCTGTTGATGCTGATGAAGAATAAATATACTTTATGATATCGGAGATGCTTCCTTCTGCCTGTTACATACATTTGCACGACTTTAGTGTACCCTTTTTACTCTACGAGTAACGGGTATAAAAATCTGAAATCAAAACGAAACGGGATTGAAAACAGGATAATCCCGGAGCAGGCTTAAAATGATAGAATTAGCAATCAACAACATTTTTAAGATGACTATCGATATTTTTTCTCTTTTTATCATTTGTTTATTGAATTTAGTTACCCTAGTACTAAATTATTTTTGTGTGTGTCTAGATATAGGGGGTTTTATCCTAGTTAAACTAATGTGCGAAGTTAAATTCGATTGTGTTTTTGTATCAGTTAGTTTATGTCTACGTACTAACTGTTAACCTAAATAATTATTTATTTATATTTACTTTTCAGGCGGCTAATGTGTTTTAGCAGCTAAGTAGTTTTAGTGTATAAGTTAACGTTGGATGTTAATTCACACTTAATTCGGACACTGGGCATTTGATTCCGGCCAAATGCTGACTTAGTCGTCCACGACCAATAGCTCGATAACACAACTCTCCAAGAGAATTTGAAATCAGCCTCTCAGAGAGCGACGACTGCAGCCGCTGTTGCCGGCAGCGAAAGGAGTTGGGGTTGAGCTGTTGTTTTAAGAAACTTGTAAGTTAGTCAAAAATTGGATCTGACAACGCACAGACGAGGCTTGTAAAATAAAACCTGAATTGATAATCAACACGTGCACCCATCGGTCACTTAATTATCATTATTATTGGCTGACAACCATTCTAGTTTAACTGGCGCCCAACAATTTGGAATTCACGACCAAAGACAAAAGTTATATTATTGAACAATTCAACAAAGTTGCTTAAACCACGTGAAAAGCAAAAGCGTAAACAGTTACAAAAAGTACAAACTGAAAGACAAAGCCTAAGAACAAAAACTGTAAACAGTTATAAAAACATCCAAAAAATAAAAATACTATTATTAAATTGTCACCGAAGCCGCGGGAGAAGCTCTTCGGGCAGCGTAATCACCAAGCCAGCAATAGCCACTTGGGCAGCGAAAGAGGTTTTTAGACGATTGCAGCGAGGGACTCCAGTAGCGGATCATTAATTTATATAATAAAGCAATTTTTCACAAATATGTAAGTAATTTGTATGCTCAAGCATTGTTTGTTAATGGAAGAGACACTTAAATATAGTAAAGATAATCAGTTCACTTAATAAACATTTTTCTTGAGGAGTCCATTTGCTGTCTGTGTTTAGACGGCCACGTGGTAAAAGATAAAGCACACTGGGCTGAAATTTATTTTCTTCTTTTGACCGAAATAGGTAAACAATTTATAAAAATATAAATATAAATACCAATTGGAAAAATTATATAAAATTTAAATTGCTCTTAATAATCTCTTCGATGTGTTCTGACTCTAGTTTTTCTTTGTTATGATCACTTACGAAATCGGGGACATTGACAGTGAACTAGAAGACCTTTGTGAGGGGTTAAATTTATTAAAAGTAAATAAAAGAAAACCAAAAATGGAGGCAGAAGATGTAAAAAAATTGATAGATGCCGCTCTGGCAAATAATAAAGACCACGATTCTGTAAGCGTGCAGAATTTGATTGATGAAAAACTGGCAAGTGCAATGGAAGTGCATAATCATATTATAAGGCAGGTAGGGACCACAATGGATGAGGCACTACGTCTTCAAAAACTGGAAATCAATGAAAAACTAAATCAGTTAATAAGCCAGTTTAGCCAGACTTCGCTGGCTGCACCCCAAATTGAACTTTTTAAGGAAATATCACTAAATGGTAAACTGTGACGAACCGCTTGACGCAGTTAAGTTTCTACCGTCATTCAATGGGTCACAGGAAGCATATGTTTCCTGGCGGCAAGCGGCACATGTCGCTTATAAACAACCGATTGCTATATGTTGATCTTGTTCCTTTAATTTGGTCCTGTACAATTTATTTCGACTACTTTTTGCGGGCAGACAAAATGTGCCAACATCCACCGATATCGATTTCCATCGACTGTTTCGTTTTCACGAAAAAAATATGTCCCAATGATGGTTTTGGCGCAAACGCCGGCCCAAACAGTCACTTTTTGGTCGTGTAAAGGTATTTCATGGATGTGGTGTGGATTTTCCGTGCCCCATATGCGACAATTTTGATTATTTACACCACCAGAAAGCGTGAAATGGGCCTCAACGGCTATCAAAATTTGTTTCCAAAAATCTGGTTCAGTGTCGGTGTCAGCGTCACTATTTCGGCACGTTGTTTTGGTGTGAAGCGTTCCATGGTCAAAATTGTACTAGATTGATGTTTCCAAAACATGTCTAACAAAAGCAATCGGTTGGTAAATGTCAAAGTTATTCAGTGTTGCCATACCGACACTTTAGATGGCGCACCCTGTACAGTCTTAAACTTTAAGGCAATCATCAATAGATTAGACTTCACTTACGCTGACAAACGTCCTCTTCACACACTACAACAGGAGTTGTCATGTCTCCGGCAGGGTAATTCAACCCTTCTGGAATATTATGATCATGTAGGAAAAAAACTAACTCTTCTCACCAATAAGGCCACTATGACCTACGATGCGACAAGAGCACGTTGTATGAATGAAAAATACAGGGAAGATGCACTCCTAGTATTCATCTCGGGCCTTAGGAGAAACCTTACGGATGTTCTGTTTGCTGCTCAACCACGTGACTTACCATCCGCTTTAGCATTAGCCCAAGAGGTGGAGTCGAATCATGATCGATATGCTTTTGCAGCATCATATGCTAAAAATCTTGAAGATTAGACTCACAGGTTAGAAAATCAGCGACAGGGTCGACCAAACCAAAAGGTGCAGGAAAGTAGAAGGATACCCCAGAATGGAAGTGGCAAAAACCCTTATTTTAATAAAGCCCAGGGAGGGCCTCCAAGAGTCGACGCTCCGAGATTTCGTATTGAGGATACCAAACCAGTTGAGAATATGGACGTGGACCCCACTTCATCAAAGTGGAAGCAGGCAACTGCCAAACAGCCTCAAGGCTTCGCGCAGACTTCGAACCGAGGATTTGCTTTTAAGGGACAAAATACCTCAGATAGAATGACTGGGCAACGATGGCAAAGGGTCAACCATTTGAACCAGGCCTCTTCCGATCAGGAAATCGCTGCTTATGATGCTGCAGCAGCAGAAGCAATTGCTGAAAATGATCAGCATTATTAGGCTGGCTATATGTCTGATAACATAAATTTTTTAATGGCAGGTCCCCGCTTCCGTTCATCGAACGAAACATTGCAGGGAAAAAAGTAAAAATCTTAATAGACACGGGGTCAGCGACGAACTACATTAAGCCAATGCAGGGGTTGCAAAATGTAGTTCCAGTAAATTCCCCATTCCTTGTTACCTCAATACACGGCTTTAATGACGTTACTGAGAAATGCATTTTGTCCATATTCGGCAAAATGACACCATTTTTTTTGTTACACAGTCTTTCGACGTTTGATGCGATAATCGGGCTTGACCTATTAACCCAGGCAGCAGTGACTTTGGACTTGAAAGCGAAAACTCTTTCTTATGATATAGGATCTGAGCCACTACAGTTCTATAAGTGTGAAAACGTTAGCTTTACGAAAGTAGATGACATTGAAATTCCCAACATCATTAAAGATGAATTTTTAAAAATGATGCGGAAGCTAATTAAGGTTTTTGCAGATTCTAACGAACTGCTACCTTACAATACCGCTGTCGTTGCAACAATACGAACAGAAAATTCTAAGCCAGTCTACTCAAGACTAAACCCTTACCCTATGGGGGTGGCTGATTTCGTCACAGCGGAGGTTCATGATCTGCTGAAGAACGGCATTATTAGGCCATCAAAATCACCTTAAAATAACCCAATCTGGGTTGTTAATAAAAAAGGCTTGGATGAATTGGGTATACAACTGAAACGAATGGTAGTGGACTTCCGGAAGGTGAATGAAAAAACCATCGCTGACAGATACCCAATGCCTAGCATCTCAATGATTTTGTCCAATTTGGGAAAGGCAAAATATTTTACAACCCCCGATTTAAAATCAGGATATCACCAAATTATTCTTGAAGAGCAAGATCGAGAGAAGACAGCTTTCTCTGTAAATGGAGGAAAATTCGAGTTTTGCCGACAGCCGTTCGGCCTTAAAAATGCTCCAAGCATTTTTCAAAGAGCGATAGATGACATCCTCCGCGAACAGATAGGCAAGTTTTGTTTTGTTTATGTAGACTAATTATCTTTTCTGATAATGAATCGGACCATATAAAGCACATAAATTGGGTGTTGAAGAGACTCCTTGAGGCAAATATGAGGATATCAAAGGAAAAGTCACACTTCTTTAAAGAGAGTGTGAAGTATCTTGGCGTTATAGTCTCAAGAGGTGGTTTAAAAACAAACCCTCAGAAGGTAAAAGCAATTCAAGAATATGTAGAGCCTACAAATCTGTTTGCACTTCGATCTTTTCTGGGATTAGCAAGTTACTACAGATGCTTCGTCAAGGATTTTGCTTCTATAGCCAGACCATTGTCGGATATTCTGAAAGGAGAAAACGGGAAAGTAAGCAAACATCGATCTAAAAAAAACAACATCAAGCTTAACGAGACGAAACTTCATGCCTTCCACAGGCTTAGGAACATATTGGCATCCGAAGATGTCATGTTGCTCTATCCCGATTTTCCGAAGCCATTTGATTTGACGACAGATGCTTCGTCCCACGGCATAGGAGCAGTACTGTCGCAGGGTGGGAGACCAATTACAATGATATCCAGAACGTTAAAAGATAGAGAGGTTCATTACGCCACAAATGAGAGAGAGCTCTTGGCAATTGTTTGGGCTTTACAAAATTTGCGACAGTATCTGTACGGAGCGAAAGGGATAAACATCTATACTGATCACCAACCTCTAACTGGTGCTGTATCCGATCGCAATCCGAACGCCAAGTTAAGACGCTGGAAATCATTTGTGGATGAATATGGTGCAAACATTTTTTATAAACCCGGAAGAGAGAACCATGTAGCGGATGCTCTATCTAGGCAAATCATTCATGCTCTCGATGCTGTACCAGAGTCCGATTGTGCCACGATACACAGTGAAGCATCACTAACGTACACGATCGAAACCACAGAGACCCTTAAACTGTTATAGGAATCAATTGGTGCTCGAGCAGACCCCATTTCCCCTGGTCCGAAATTTTATTCTATTAAATGAAAAAACTCGCCACCAAATTTATTTTGACAACTGGGAATCTCTTGTCGAGATCGTCAAGGATAAAATAAACCCTAAAGTAGTCAATGCAATATTTTGTGAACTGCCGGTACTAGCTCACATACAGCATGAATTGGTAAAATTGTTCCCCACAACTAAATTCTGGCACTGTAAGAACTTTGTAGTCGATATCTTTGACAAGGGCGAACAAAAGGAGATTGTGACCACCGAACACAATCGTGCTCACAGAGCTGCACAGGAAAATGTAAAGCAAATCCTCTGCGAGTATTATTTCCCTAAAATGACCAAATTGACTAGCGAGGTCGCTCGTAACTGCAAGATTTGTGCAAAATCGAAATATGATAGACACCCTAGAAAGCAGGAGCTCGGCATAACTCCAATCCCGTCGTACTCAGGAGAAATATTGCATATACATATTGTAGACATATTTTCGACAGATAAAAAATATTTTTTGACGTGCATTGATAAGTTCTCGAAATTCGCGATGGTTCAACCAATATTATCCAGAACAATCGTGGATGTAAAGGTGCCAATAATGCAACTAATGAACATATTTCATGGAACTAGAACTATATTTTGCGATAATGAGGCTTCATTTAAGTCAGAGACCATTACTTCCATGTTAAAAAACATTTTCGATGTGGATGTAGTTGATGCACCCCCTCTCCACAGTACGTCTAACGGGCAAGTTGAGCGCTTTCATGGTACACTCTCCGAAATAGGAAGGTGCCTTAAGTTGGCAAGGAAAATCAATGACACGGTTGGTCTTATCTTACTGGCAACGATAGAGTAGAACCGCTCCATACACTCGGTTACAAAGAAAAGACCAATCGAGGTAATTCATGCTGCATCTTCTGAATTTAAAGAAGAAATAAGAGACAGGGTTAATATGGCTCAAGAGGTCCAACTGGAGAGAGGTAACCTTTCGAGGCAGAATAGGGTTTTTAAAGTTGGGGAAAAAGATTTAGTGAAGTCCAATAAACGATTGGTTAACAAGTTAACCTCTCTCTGTGAAGAACAGACAGTTAAAGCTGACTTAGGGACAACAGTTCTAATAAAAGGAAGGGTCGTCCATAAAGACAACATTAAATAACTGAAAATCTGAACCATGACGACCTGGACGACTTCATCAATAAACCAAAAACAAAAAACAAAAAAAAAACAAACAAAAACGACAGTAGAGAAGAAACACATCGAACCAGAACACTTTTTAAGCCTCTTTGATTAAAAAAAAGAAAAATTTACAAGTAAAATAAAAAAGTCCAAAAAGTATACAATGGAGAGCCCCGAAAAAAAAAAATAATAAATTCGAAAAATGAAACTATCCCTGAAACTAAATTTACAAACTTGAGCATACAAATTGCAAAGATATTATATATTGTACCTAGTCTTAATATCATCCAACATTATCAAAATATTGTATAGATGTAAGCAGGTAATCATCTCCCCGATCTGCCATATTGGCACCACCGTCCTATTAATATCATAGCTGAATGCAACAAGGAGGTTATGGCATTTAATAATCGTGGCTCAACCGCAATCTTTGTGTTCTGCTGGGAAGCTCTAAAGAAATGCTCATCGCTTTCTGCAGGTCACAAGCAAGTCATCCATCCTCTGCAAGACCGAGGACGCCCTTGATTTGAAGAGGGGAGGAGTTAACGTTGAATGTTAATTCACACTTAATTCGGACACTGGGCATTTGATTCCGGCCAAATGCTGACTTAGTCGTCCACGACCAATAGCTCCGCCGCCGTCGATAACACAACTCTCCGAGAGAATTTGAAATCAGCCTCTCAGAGAGCGACGACTGCAGCCGCTATTGCCGGCAGCGAAAGGAGTTGGGGTTGAGCTGTAGTTTTAAGAAACTTGTAAGTTAGTCAAAAATTGGATCTGACAACGCACAGACGAGGCTTGTAAAATAAAACCTGAATTGATAATCAACACGTGCACCCATCGGTCACTTAATTATCATTATTATTGGCTGACAACCATTCGAGTTTAACTTATATAGACGGTAAGTTATTGTTATTTATAATCTGGTAGTGTGTTGTCGGTTTGTTGCTTGCAGTTATTCTATATCCTACGATTGCACTACTAGATCAGAAACATTAAAAGCCAATGAAAATAACGATACCTCAGTTACTAAAACTTCAAAGTATAATCCACTAAGGTTTTATGACGCTATAAACTATAGCGAAGTTAAAAGTTTCGCAAAACTACAATTGTCTTTAGACAAATGTCAATCGAAAAGAGGAAAATCCTCTATAGCAAAAATCAATCAGCAAATTAAGATATTACATTAAAAAAATATATATTATATTCAGGAGTGCCACAGAATTCACTAGCGATTTGTCAAATCGCCTAAAAATTTTCGCCATGCCACAGAACTTCGAGCGGTATCGTTTTTTAGCTTGTTCACAAACCGTTTCGAACTTGATTGTATAGGGTAGACACCTCGCAATAGGAAATTCTCGGTATATTTTTATGCGTTTAAATAAATAAAAGTTGATAGTTAGCGACCTTTCTAATTTGTAGAATGTTGTGTTTAGCTGGCTCGAGGTCAAGAAAAAGAACACCAGTGTGTGTCGGTTCATCCAATATATTTCGGTTGCAAACTTCGGCAACCATCATCAGGGACACTACAAAAACAATTAACCAATTACAATTTTGAAATACATTTTAACAATTTGAAACAAGAAAAATATAATAAACTGAACATATTTACATACATTATTTTACACGTCTGTACCGTCTGATGTGGAGTGATTTGATGATTCTCATTGGAAAATCATTATCCGTCAAAATTTGTTTAATTTGTGCAACTATTTCCTTATAATATAATTCTTCTCTTATGTTGAGCATCCGTTGTATACAGCCAAGTGCCGTATCCTTCCTAAAAAAAAAGCCGACGGCATCAGGAAGGATAGTAAACTTTTATTCTGAACACCCGAGGAACATGATCATCAATACGGCACGTGGCATCCTTCCTGACGCCGTCGGCTTTTTTTTCAGGAAGGAAATAGTTGCAGAAATTAAACAAATTTTGACGGATAATGACTTTCCAATGAGAATCATCAAATCACTAATTAACAAGAACAGGAAATGAAGTTCAAAACCAGGACAGCAACCAAAATCTCTTTCTTGACCTTGAGCCAGCTAAACACAACGTTAAAATAAATATTTATAATTGTAAAACATTTGGATTAGTTAATATTCAACATAAATAATCTCACTTTTTTCAACTGAGTTTAATTTTGCTTATTTTAAACAAATAAAATTAAAATTTGCCGCCCGCCTTAATAAAAATGTTACCTTGCAACGCTGGCGACTGCGCGGTTACACGTGAACGGCGGAACAAAATGAAAGCAAAAGAATTGCTGTGAACTGCAAAAACCATATCTAAAAATTTACAATTATATATATGTAACACATCAATTTTACTTGGGCTCTGATTTACTCCCATTTTTGGCAACTGGTGCCTCTCAGCCGCAATCGCCCAATTCATGCGTACCGCACCGCGGCTTAACCTTGCCGGAGAAGCAGACGACACAACAAGCGCAGTGGGCGCGACTGAGACTCGCCTGGCCCAGAAAATCGAAATACATGCAAATTAAAGTGTCTCTCCCACGACTAATAGCAATCGAAGAGTTACGGAAGAAGCGAATCCAAAAGGAGACGATAGAGCGAAGCCGTTTGACATGGGCATCAGACCCTCTTTCTAAATCAGATAATACGTAAGATGATGCCTTTCGTAGCTTAAACAACTTTAACATTTTCTTTACTTTTAACAGATTTCGGTACAATTATCGTGTTGACAAAAGCCCTTTTCTTAAAATACTTGATACAATCAAGAATGATATGCCGTCGTCTCGAATAAGTCCCCTCTTACATCTGGTGACCACACTACGCCTTTTGGATATCGGGTCATTTCAAAGAGCCATAGGAAAAGACGTGGATCTGTCTTCATCAAAACAATCAGTTGGCAGAATTCCATGGGTAATGCTCCCGTTGCTCGAAAATAAACTTGGGAAACTCGTAGGAAAGTTTGGCCAGATGCAAGGAATTTTTCTATCAAAAATACGGAATACCTGGAGTCATAGGATGCCTTGATGGCACTCACATTAGGATCATGAAGCCCGGCTGTGCCGAGCACTTGTATTTAAATAGAAAGGGATATTTTAGCATTAATGCAATGGTTGTAAGTAATGATTGTTGATTAATGTTGTTAAATGTGTACACTAGGGCGCACTTTTCTTGTATGGAAAAATTAAGGTCATACTGGCGCCCCCTGATTCGATCGTTTATGGTGTATATTTAACGAATTCAAAAAGTTATGATTTAGTTGACGCGCCGGGGCTCCAAAGTTTTAGATATTACTCATACGCAGTGTTGCCTTTCAACTTTATATATTTTTGTAGTTGGCGTCGACTTCAAACACAATGTTTTCGTGTTTTCAAAAGGTTGCTCTGATTTAAAATATAGTATGCAAACCATAGTGGAAGATACCAAATAATATGATTTATTCTCACTAACTTAATTAGTAAAAACAAAATCACAGTTAATGAACATCAGCAGCAATGTGTGCTACAATGTATTGAAAACCACAGAATTTCGTATCCAGACTGTCGAAAAAAAAAAACACTTTTAAAAGAGTATAATTAAAGATCTTTTTTCGAACTAATTTGTTTTTGGTTTTTGTTGTTTTTTTTGTTGCTTTGCTTGGCTCTGTTTTTTATTTTTATCCCACAACTTTTGGCGGATAGGAAGATTAAGGGACTCTAGTTAAATATGTATATGTGGGTTTTAATGTTTAGAAGGAATCAAGAATCTCCCCACAGGTTGGTTGCTATCTGATGACAGAGAGTCCAAAGCGACAAGTCCCCCGCAGTTTGTCTTTGTTTAAGTCAAGCACAAGTTAATAAGTTAATTAATTTAATGAATCCGATTTGAATTTAAAAAAACAACCGCCAAGCCATGATGCATCATGCGCCAAGCCCGCATGGCAATTTTTCACACTGAGTCACACTGAGGTCACACTGAGTCTTCTTGGAAATCGAAAAATCTCGACGACTCGTTCATTTCATGTTTTTTGCACGCGCCGGACAGTTGTCTATTGGTTGATCAAGGTAAGAAAAAAAGTGAAGTGTACCGCTAAAAACAACAAATCTAAATCAGAGACGACTGCAAAAATAAATATGTATGTACATGCAGTGTGTGCATATAAGGGTTGGTTTCTTCATGATGCAATAATACACGGTGGTCTCGTCGGCTGCCGCCCCGTTCTTTTTTAGTCCGTTATTATTATTATGTTATTATGTTGTTATTATTTGGTATTGTTAACGGACTACTTTTTGCCGACGAGACCACCTTCTATTATTGCAGCATGGTTTTCTTGGAAACGACGCAGCGCTTCGGCGTGCAGCAACACGACGAGCTAATACTGTGTGTGTGTGTGTTTTTTTTATACCCGTTACTCGTAGAGTAAAAAGGGTATACTAAAGTCGTGCAAATGTATGTAACAGGCAGAAGGAAGCATCTCCGATATCATAAAGTATATATATTCTTCATCAGCATCAACAGCCGAGTCGATATAGCCATGTCCGTCTGTCCGTCCGTCCGTCCGTCCGTCCGTCCGTCCGTCCGTCCGTCCGTCCATCCGTCTGTATGAACACCTAGATCTCAGAGACTAGAAGAGCTAGACCAACCAAATTTTATACGTAAGCTAGTATTGTCTGTAGGCAGATCAAGTTTGTTTCAAATTTTGGACACACCCCCTCCCGCCCCCGCAATAAAAAATATTGAATAACTCCAACAATTTTTAAGATATTGAGCTCAGATTTTGCAGTGAAGTCTATGTGGCCAATGTCTACAATCTCACAAATTTTTAAAAGGATCGGATAATAAATGGCCGAGTTAAAAAAATGTTGCATACTTATCCGAGCTGAGCTGAGTAACGGGTGTTTCGAAGTCGGGCAGGGCCGACTTTAACTTACGCTCTCGTTTTTTGCTGAAATCGCTCTGCACAAATATAATGTGTTGCCAAATACCTAACCAAAGTGGAATTAAGAAGGTGAAGCCGTCAACATGATAATGGCCAGCCAATTAATGCCTGTGTGATAGAAAGAGACAGCAGAACATGTGTTTGCATCTGCTTGTTGTATAACGCTTCTAGCCAATTTTCATCTAACTCCATCATGTGTGTGTGTGTGTGTGTCGATTGCCCAGTAGACAACGACAGCGTTGCCACTTTAGCTATTTTTGTTTTTTAAACTTTCTTGAGTTTTAGTAATGCAGAAGGCAGAAAATTTGTAAAATAGCGGTAGGCGGCAGATATAGGCTATAGCTCCCACCAACCGCTATTAAAAAAAAATTGTCCTCCATCCGCATTCTTAAACCACAAGAAAGATTAACAAACAAAAATAGCTAAAATGGCAACGCTGCCAGTAGATAGCGACGTGCCGGTCTCTGAGTTAAATTTACCCCAAAGTTTCTAGTAAGTTGTTGGATAAATAATAGTAGGCGCAGCAGTACAAATCAAAAATTTTGTGAAATAAATAAAAAAAAACGAAATGTGAAACGAACAAAATCAATTCTAAAAAAACATGTGTTAGTTATTAGTTAACTAGTTCCACTGACACATATATGTAAACTTTGCCGAATGTACATATTTTAAATATGGAACTCACCCTAACGGCTTGATTTCATATTATTCAACTATTTCTCCACTTTGATTTATTTTCAGGCATTGAAGAGATCCTAACAAATTTTAATTGTGTGGAATTGCTGGATTGCTTTTAAGGTAGGTAGTAATTATCATACTTAGTAAATACTAGCGGAGAAAATGTTGCTTATGAAAACGTTAATATTCAAGTTTTGACTGGTCTAAGCTTTTTAGAACCGAGTTTTAAATTGGAAAAATTTTAAGCTACATCTTTCCAACCCACAACGTCTTTTCCAATCAATAGATGTGGACCAGAACCACTTCTAAAGTGACAGATAGCCTATGACTCTTTCTGATCGACATGTACATACATACATACAT
>JAWNNO010003394.1:0-43342 GCA_035044985.1 Lordiphosa fenestrarum
CTTGTCCAAAACTTCAACAGACTACAGACCTCTACCCGAAATCCTCCAAACTCAAGAAACCAATCGGAAATTCGAGGAGATTCTTACTCTGGACATGGTCAAAGAGCTGCATCGAAATAACACACACGCAATAGACCTGCTAAGAATCACCTCCCACACTACGTACATTTCAATTGCACTCGTATCAACGATTGGTCTCAGTATCATGCTAACTAGGTACATCCTTAGAAGAAAAGGGCGTGCACGCATTACCAACGTGACCCAGAAGAAACCAGACGAGTCAACCCGTCATGACTAACGAGGACGTTCGAATTTAAGGAAGGTAGAGTTAACAACAATAACATTCACAGAGCCATAAAACCTAATAATTGCCAAATAATGAAATTAGTTTAAAATAAAGTAAATCAATAACAACTCCTAACACACGCATCCGCTTGTGCAAGTTCAAAGCCCCAATTTACAGAAACCCGATATGCTGACTCCAGGTCTACAGCGCTTCCCGTGGGAATCGCTAACGCATCATAAGGCGACGAAAATGTTGTGCAACTGCAGCAGCGCAGCAACTGCAGCAAAATGTGTTGGTTGGCAAGTTAAGGGATTATTAGGTCCAAAATATTGTCATTTATTTTAGTTCTGATTTTGACTCAATAAAGAAAACGTGTCGGCTTCGGTCGAAATAAAATTCGTTTTTGGATTTAACAAGTCCTTCGAGATTAAATTTATATATAGAAACATTTTCATAATTATTAATATTAAACCAAATTTAAAATTCATAAGATTTAATAGAGGTGTGGGTAATTAGGTTCCAGTTAAGGTTTTAGTAACTACAGCTAAATGTTATTGTTGGTTCCGATCAGCTGTTTTATAAGAGGAAAGTCGATTTCTTGGCTATTGTAATTTAAGGCTATTTATTTTCTGGCTTTTAAATCAATGAATGGAAATTTAGAATTTTTCTTTTGAATTGTTTTTTTAGTTTTTCAAAATTGTATCATATTAAAATTTAAATGGGTTTATGTTTGATTACTGGTTGTAAATGCAAGAGGGGAATATATGGTTGCTCACTTACATATATATACAGCAGCCGAAAGCGATGAAAGCCCTTTCGAATTGTATGTTGAGCAGAATGTGGGCGGTGGGCTGATACTTGGCTGATCAGTGACTGCCAAACTGTAAGGTAATCAAGGTCAGTAATGGGCCTGTGAAAAGGCAAAAGAACGGAACAGCACTTACCGGCAAGATTTTCCTTTCACTTAACCTGGTTAGAGCGGACTTTCTTCACGCTCGTAAGCCGGGGTATACATACTTGGTTTCGTATAATTTAAGATAGACTAAAATTTCATTTAAGTTTTTCTTTCTTTCACCCACGAGGCTTATTTCTTTGTCTTTCGGGCAGCAGATGTGTGACAAGCAAATGATAGAAAAGATAGGAGGCCATGTGCAGTCATCGGAGGGTTCTTATAGGCTTAAGGCCGAGCTTTAAAACCGGGTAAAATCGGTTAAGAGTGGAGGGCTATTTAGCTCTCTTCCATCAAAGTGCAGCTTTGGGACAGAGAGCGAAATTTCCCCAATACCTTCTTATCTCAGCACAGATTTATCGCATGTTACATTTTGAAACAACAAGAGCTGCGATAAATTCAGCATGACAATTAAAAAACGAGAGCGTAAGTTAAAGTCGGCCCTGCCCGACTTCGAAATACCCGTTACTCAGCTCAGCTCGGATAAGTATGCAACATTTTTTTAACTCGGCCATTTATTATCCGATCCTTTTGAAAAATTGTGAGATTGTAGATATTGGCCACATAGACTACACTGCAATCTGAGCTCGATATCTTAAAAATTGTGGGCGTGGCCAAAATTTGAAACAAACTTGATCTGCCTACAGACAATACTAGCTTACGTATAAAATTTGGTTGCTCTAGCTTTTCTAGTCTCTGAGATCTAGGTGTTCATACAGACGGACGGACGGACGGACGGACGGACGGACGGACAGACGGACATGGCTATATCGACTCGGCTGTTGATGCTGATGAAGAATACTTTATTATATCGGAGATGCTTCCATCTGCCTGTTACATACATTTGCACGACTTTAGTATACCCTTTTTACTCTACGAGTAACGGGTATAATAAAACCGAACAGAGCAACCTCGAACGTTACACCACAAGATAATCTGACCTCGCAAGACGGAAGATTATCTAGAATTAGACCCTAATATCTTTTGCATGGAAGGTACCTATTTCCTTACTTTGCAAATTTTCTAAAAAATAAAAGCTGTTGCCTAGTTTCTTCCTCACGCGACACTTTAGAAATCTAAGCGCTAATTTAGCATTAAATTTCTGTGTGAACTTGCTAAGTGCAAAATTTCTTCTAAACACTTCCTGTCCTTTTTTAAAGGAAACTGGGCTTGAACGCAGGTTGTAAGGATTCGCATTGCGTTCGTGAGCTTGCCTAATATTGGCCTGGATATCATTCCGTATCAACGCCAACGAATCTGGTCGTTCTAAGGAGACAATTGGATCTCCCAGCAGGCACAGATCTTTGAGCAGGCGATAGTCAGATCCATGAGTGATCATAACACCACCAAACAGGGCTCTGTATGGCGAATAACGCAAACTCTGGTGTACAGCAGATATTAATGAGCATGATATACTTGTAAGATAATGATCTCATTCTCCTGATCTTCCTTAATGTACGACCTGACTGCAGCTAGCAAGGAACGATTAACTCGCTCGGCTGCGTTACTCTGCGGAAAATATAGCGCTGTGTATACATGTCTAATTCCGAGGGTTGTAAGAAAAGCATTAAAATCATTCGCTTTAAATTGGGTTCCATTGTCACTAACAATAGTCTCAGGTACCCCAAAAACATGAAAAATGAAAATGAGCAAGAATTCTTGAATGGCTGGAGAAGTAAACTTCTTTAACGGCAGCAGCAGACCAATATGGCCACTTTTCCTGCGCGGATAAGGGCATAATAAATCTATATTTAAACGCTGAAATGGTCTCTCTGTTGGACTCTGTGTACCCATAGGAGGACGAAGGGTATAATTTGGTGCCTTGGTTTCTTTGCAGGTATCGCACTGGCGTATATATTGGCGCACCTCTTTAGCTAACCCTGGCCAAAAGAGATTACGACGCAACTTTTCAATCGTTTTTTGCATGCTTTAAGACAGCAGGTCGCAGCCTCTCTGGAACCCAAAGTTTCCAGGAATGGTTCTCTTAGGCAGTATCTCCAGACGCATGTTCAGTGCGAATGTACAAATACTGCTTCAAAATCATAATATCGGGAAACTTGGCGGACTGAGCAGAGAGTTTCTCCTTAAGAGCTTCATATTCTGCATCATTGAACACATCTGAGTATAAGTCAATGATTGGACTTACCTCCAAGCCAGCTATTTCGTCTTTTTCTAGACGAGAGAGTGCGTCAGGTACCACATGGTCTCTGCCTCTTCGATGTGATATCGTAAGCTTGAATTGCTGCAACCTAAATATCCAGCGTGCTAGCCTACCCGTTACCTTTTGCTGGCGCATAAACCACAATAAGCTGGAGTGGTCCGTGACTACTTCAAATTCTTGCATCTTCAAGTAGGATTTGTACTTTTCGATGGCCAAAATGACTGCGAGACACTCCCGTTCGGTCACACTATAATTTCTTTGCGCTCAACTGAATTTTTTAGACATCAACGCGATTGGCTGTTCATGATCATCCTCAGACAGTTGAACCAGCACAGCTCCAACTCCAACATCACTGGCATCACAATGCAAAAAGAATTTTTTCCAAAATCGGGGTTTTTTAAAATTGGAGCTGTGGTCAAATAAATTTATTTTTCTGAGATAGAGTCTCAGTTATTGGGCAACAAAGCTCTGCATAGTTGTGTATAAACCTTCGATACCAACCACACACACCAAGGAAACCACGAAATTTCTTAAGGTTCTTAGGTGTGGGCCAATTTAGTATACACTATATCTTGCTTGGATCTGTGGAGATACTTCCACTGCCAATTACATATCATAAATAGTTGACACAAAAGCTACTTTTGATCATTTTATTTATTTTATTGGCTTTGCATTTCCTATCGCTATCTAATGTTTCATCGGTTAACGATTTTACGCGATAGATAAACTCCTCGACACTTAAGCCATGTTCAGAGCCATCGAACCTTAAGTTTCAGTTTTGCACAATATTAGCAACCTTACCAGGCTGCAATGACGAAAAGCTGGGAGAAGCAATTGGCTCAGAATGGGTGATTTGTACATTAGACTGATTAGCCATGACTGGCGGATTCACCTGAAGACCAGTTAAAAGTCGATTTACTGTCTGCTCAATCATGGTCATTGCTGGATTCATGGCTTGACGACGTTGGTTGCCTGTCCGATTTTATTTATTTATTTGATTTATTTAGTGTATTTCGCCAACAAGTAAACTTATCTGGCTACTACAATAAAACTTACAACTAACAGTAACAATTTAACTACAATAAGAAGTCCCTAAGAAGTCGCTTAACAATAATATTGTCGTTTTTAAAGTCGAACCGCATGCCAACTGGAAGACGATTATATGTTAATAGGGCTCTACATATCGGCTCGTTATTGGCATAATTGACCCTATAAGTTGCCGCTCTAAATGGGACAAAGTCACGCAAGGATCTGGCGGGAACATTAAATGGAATCTTGTCCAGTAGCAAAGGACAATTAATATTTCCGACTACAATGTCATTTAAAACAAGAAAGAAAGTCGGTCAAGCCCGACTATAACATACTCTGTACCAAGAAAATTTGTCTTTTGATCATAACTCGAAAACCGTTCATCCGATCTTCTTCATTTCGTTGGGGGATCGATAAGTTATCCTAATAACTAAATATGTCCAGAAGGAACAAGCCATCTATCTTCAAAACTGTGGGAGATATGACGTTTTTTCTAAATTGCGGGGGCGGGAGGGGGCGTGGCCAAAATTGAAAATAAACTTGATCTGCCTGCAGACATAAGAAGCATATGTCCCATACATGTCAATCTCTATCTCTTACCATCTCTGAGATCTGTGCGTTCATACGGACAGACAGACAGACGGACAGACGGACGGACGGACAGACGGACAGACGGGCATGGCTATATCGACTCGGCTGTTGATGCTGATCAAGAATATATATACTTTATGGGGTCGGAGATGCTTACTTCTGGATGTTACATACTTTTGCACAAACTTATAATACTCTATGTACCTTCGGTACAGAGTATAAAAACTAAAGATGCAATTGTCCTTCTATCCTCAAGGGTAGACATATGTAAGAGGCGACATCTACTGAGATACGGTGGAAAAGGATCGGAAAAATTTAAATGGGCAAGTGCAAATTTAAGGAAGCGTTTCTGTAGACGCTCTAGCCTGTTTATGTGAACGGCAGCAGATGGATTCCAGATAAGAGAAGAATATTCAAGCCTTGAACGCACCAACGCAGAGTACAAACTTAGACGTGTTTGGGCAGAACGACCTCTTCTTCTGGTTTCTGTAGCCTGATCTGTTCTATTAGTGCTGTAGCTATTGTCCAGCATCTGCTCAGGTTGAGTATTAACTTCAAGTGAAGGGTCTGGCAAAGTTCGCTGTGAGTAACGACCCGATTACTACTCCTTACAGCTGGATTTCTTGAGCTAACAGTAGGATTTATGATACTAGGTCCAGGATTTCTTGTGCTAAGAGCCGGATTAGTCCTAGTACTAACCTGGCTATTGTCAACAGATGGCCATTCAATATTTTCAGTAACAACCGGCGCCTCTGCCAAAGTCTTATCCAAGCTGCGAGGTTTTGCAGGCGCTCAAACAGGTGAGCAGTTGCCTACTACCACTTTTAAAAGTGAAATATCTATTTCGTGAACACAGTTAGGGCATTAATAATGCGATTCTAGCCAAGTTTCCAGACATGCCTTATGGAAAAAATGTTGACAGGTCGAAACATAACAAGTCTGTGTATCCGTAATAATCTCCACAACAAACTAAGCAATTAGTAAATGCATTAATATTAGTTGCTTGAGCTTGAGGTGGTGAATGTTTAAGAGGCATTTTCTAATAACATATAATTTCCTATTTGTTGACATAAATTGGTGAAAGAGAAGTATAAATTGATTGGGCTATTGCAGAATATTACCAGAAAAAAAATAGTTTGTAGGCATGTAGCTAATCAACCTTGCTCAGAAACCCACTCAGAAAACTTTGTAAACTCCAGAAGTGTCTTAAACAAGCTTAAATCAGTTTCAAAACCTAGACGTTTTCATTCAAAATAAATGTAGTTTAAGCTAAGATCCTAGCAAAAGGATACTCCACCGAGAAAATTTGTTAAAGTGACAATTGGCAGGATATTTATTCTGAGACAAATAATCAAGAATTCGAAAAGTTTCTAAAGGTATTTCGCGGCGTCAGCAAATTACATTACGATTTAATTCAAACACTCGAAATCAAAACGAGCATAAGTTACCCAAGCACTGAGGCGAACAGATGTTAGTACCAGCTATTTCAATTTAAATTTTTGAAAAGCTCACGGTATTCAAAAGCGATGACTAGACTTAATAGCACTAGGCCGGTTATTCCACTGGGTTTAATATCCAGAATACATAGGGTTTCATCCAACATCAACAAAGGTCCGTTCTCTCTCCCTCTGGCAATAATAGCACAATCTACTGAGTTTTCACAGAAAGGATCAACACAAAATTTTTAAATTAAAATACAACTCTTAGGCAACATGGGTGTGTGCGACAACTAACTCTCAAATCCCATCCAATGATTATTTACGTATTTAGTTTGTTTTGTTATATTGCACCTATTTTCAGTACATATACTAACACTCTATATACGTGTACGGACGTTTGAAACATTTTTCCATATTGCGTTAGTCGCCCCACGATTGGGCGCCAAAAATTATGTAACCACCAGTAGCTGTAGTGGATGAGGTTGTGCTGCGTGTTTACTCTACCCTACCATGGCCTTCATTTTAAATTCACTGAAGGACCCCATCAGACGTCACATCTGCACCTTTAGGTCACCATGTCAACAGGAAAAACTCAAATACTTAGCACTTCATTAAAACTCGTTATTTATTCTAAATCAATTTGGGAATTGCAATATAGATGCTTTTTTTAACAGAAAAAAACTATAACTAGAAATGCCTAATGTCAAAATAATTATGTTTGACTCTTCAACTCAGTGCTTTTCAAACTGTCTGAAAACTTAGATATATTTAGAATCATTTTCATAATTATTAATATTAGACCAAATTTAAAATTCATAAGATTTAATAGAGGTGTAGCATAGCAAAATGTTATTGTTGGTTGCGATCAGCTGATTTATAAGAGGAAAGTCGATTTCTTCGCTATTGTAAGGCTATGTATTTTCTGGCTTTTAAATCAATGAATGGAAATTTGGAATTTTTCTTTTGTATTGTTTTTTTAGTTTTTCAAAATTGTATCATATTAAAATTTAAAAAGGTTTATGTTTGATTACTGGTTGTAAATGCAAGAGGGGAATATATGGTTGCTCACTTACATATATATACAGCAGCCGCAAGCGATAAAAGGCCTTTCAATAGTAAGTTTTCATTATGCTTGCAATATTTGTTTTGATTAAATTCTCTTTTGTGCCTTCCAGAAATTTAGCTCTGCGACTGCGCAAAACTACGACCTTTTTTTTCTCTCGGATGCACGCAAGCACCAAGGTGAATTAAAGGGCACAAGAGCCACGCGGGGGAAAGAAAATAACTAAAAGCTCTGACAAAAAAATATCACTATATCAGTCTGGTGTGAGAGCTCGAAGTGTACACACGTCCCACGCGCATCATCTTCGATCATAAGCCAAACTTTATCAGCAAACCGCTACCTAGTCAACATTAAGCGATAAATTGCAGTCGCCGAGATGTCGCGAATTAAAAGAAAAAAACTCAACAAGCTAGACACCGGTCAGCGCCCAAGCGAGCTCCGTAATTTTTTCGCTCCACTGCAGACAATAAACAACGAAGAAATTGATAACAGTGAAAGTGAAACAGAGCAAATAGTTGAAAAGACAATAGCAAAAATACTAGTTCCCCCAATCACAGTTATAAAATGTTCACTGCAAAACTTACATGATGTGTCATAAACATCACAGAATACTCTATTCGTAAAATATCAATAGGGTTGAAACTATTTTGTGTCAACAAAGTCGACTAGGACAAAGCCTGCGATCACCTTAATACAAGATTTCAATTCTTCTCATACGCTACCAATGATGAAAAGCCTTACAAAGCCCTACTTACTGGACTTGATAAAATGGACCCTTCTATTGTCAAATCGAAGCTTATCCAAATGGGCCACAAAAGCAGAGACGTCAAATTGGTCGAACATAAATTGCTGAACAATACCACCTTCATCCTTTACGTGGTTTATTTTGAAAATAAATCCATCACGCTAAACAGCCGTAACCACAATTACTCGGTTATCGATTTTGTTAAAGTAAAGTGGGACTACCAAAAACAAAAGTCTAACAAAATCACTCAATGCTACAACTGTCAAATGTTTGACCACGGCTCCAGTCGCTGCGCAGTGAAAACCTACTGTGCCAAGTGTGCGGGGAGCCATAAAACCGCAAACTGCTCCGAGACTCTAGTCAAATGTGCCAACTGCAATGGGTCACATATGGCATCCCCACCAGATTGCCCAAGTTGTCTCAGCTACGTAAGCATCAGAGAACGAGCCAACCCAAGACGGTCAGCTCCACCTGGCAGGATGCAACCGAGAGCGCCACCTCATCTCCAAACGGACGATTTCCCGAGGCTTCCAAATAACAATGCTCCTAAACTACAACGCGCTTGGACTACCCCCCCTGGCCCTGAGGCCAAAAACGATAATCTCTTTTCCATGAAGGAAATCAAAAATTTAATGTTTGATTTAATTAAGAATCTTAAAAATTGCAAAACCAAAGCAGATCAGTTTGAGGTCATTACCTGATTAGCATGCAAATTTCATTATTAAAGTCTCATGTTATGAAAATAATTACTTGGAGTGCCAGAGGCATTCGAAACAAAAAAGAAGAATCATTTGACCTTTTGTCCGAATATAGCATCGACATTTGTCTACTTACAGAAACCTGGCTAAACAATTCTTTATCAACTAAACACCCTAATTATATATAATATGTTATCGGTTCGACCGTTCAAATTCCAGGGGGAGGAATAGCGATCTTTATAAAGAAAAGCATTCGCTATTCATTGCTACCCCTCCCACAAACAAATATCATTGAAGTTATTGGACTTCGAATCTTAAACTTCTGTGAATCGACCAATACATATATACCCCTGCTAAATATATTCCAGGAGGTCAAACGAACGCTAATAAAATACAGCAATTTGCTGATGATATTCGGAAGCTATCAATGGTAACTACATCCTAGGTGGTGACTTTAATTGCAGACACCGTGATTGGGGTTGCAGTCGCGCTAACTGTTGGGGAAACATTTTGCACGAAAAATTAACAGCCCTTCGTATTAATATGTCCTTCCCCGCCAGCCATACTTTAGTCCCTGCCAGCTCTAGGTGTCAAGGCTCCACTCTGGATATTTTTCTCTCAAACTGCTCACAACTACTAACTCAGGCCACAGTATTAAACCTGTTAAGTTCGGACCACCTGCCTGTTAAGATTGAATTTCACAAACAGCCCATAATAAAAGAAACCTTTAGACTCGACTATAAGAGAGCTAACTGGTCGCTTTACGTCGGTCATCTTAGCCACAATTTGCATCCAGACTCCCAAGAGACCATTACTCTATCAGCGCAGATCGATTCCTTGATAGAGAAATTTACGAGAGTAATCCTCGAGGCAAAGGATCGTTGTATCCCTAAAGTAAGGAAGCAGTTCAACTCGAAGCCTCTACCGGCCCATATAAAACTATTAATAACGCGCAGAAACAGCTACCGTCGTAATTGGCAAAGGTCCAGGAATATAGCTCACCTTGTGGCGGTTAAAGGGCTAAACCGCAGCATAAGTACAGCAATAGAAACTCACCGTAACAGGTCATGGAACGCCTTTCTATCCACTCTGGACAAAGGCTCCTCTTCTTTTTGGAAAGTGGCCAAATTAGTAAGGAAAAAGCCTACAAGCATCCCTACTCTGGCTGTTGGTACAGTTCTCTGTTCCACTCCAGAACAAAAATGTGAGGCACTCGCAGAATCATTCTTGGCAATTCATTCGAGTACGACGAATTTATGCTTCCCTGAAACTGAATTTAATGTTCAAAGCTATGTAGATCTTCTCTATACTATAGATTTAAATCCCAACGAAAGCTACCTTACGAATAGTAGAGCAGTCTCGGATATTATGAAAAGTTTTAAAATCAAAAAAGCCCCAGACCTGGATAATATTAATAATCTATGCCTAAAAGCTCTACCTCGTAGCGGTATCCGCTTCCTGACAGCGATTATAAACGCAAGTCTTCGACTTGGTTATTTTCCACAAGTTTGGAAAACTTCCAAAGTTGTCGCAATTAGAAAGCCAGATAAGCCTCCCGAGTCCACTTCCTCGTACCGGCCTATTAGCCTTTTGTCTGCAGTCAGCAAAATATCAGAAAAGATTTTAAAAGAAAAGATTTCATCTTTTGTCGAAAATGCCGAGATACTCCCTAACGAGCAGTTCGGATTTAGTAAGGAACACAGCACAATTCACCCGCTAGTCCGGATCAAAAAGATTGTCAAACAAAATTTTAGTAAGAAGAACTGAATTGGAATGGTACTGATGGACATAAAATCGGCTTTCGACTCCGTATAGCATAACGGACTCATCTGTAAGATGTCAGCCCTTAATTTCCCTACAGAACTAATTAAAATAATCCAAAGCTATCTAACAAATCGTTTTTTTTCTGTTTACATTGGAAGTGCTCATTCTGTCCCTATAGAGATCCCAGCAGGATGCCCCCAGGGGTCCTGCCTCTCCCCCCTGCTTTATAACTTTATAACTTTCCGAACCTAATTGGCTGCACTGCTTCCATATTTGCTGACGATACAGCAATAATCAACTCAGGGCTGTTGCCAGCAGATATTACACGAAACTTGCAGGAGGCATTTGACATTCAATGCTTTTTAGCAAGGTGGAAAATTCAGGTCAACCCTGACAAAACCCAAGCAATATACTTCTCCAGAAAAAGATTGCCCAGATATCTCCCAGATAGTCCCATAGAGCTAAATGGCACCGACATTCCCTGGGATAAAAAGCTTCGCTGCCTAGGAGTCATGTTAGACTCAAAAGTCAACTTTAAGGACCATGTAGGGTATACCATTGATAGAATAAATTCCCTCATTAGAATTATATATCCGTTCATCAATAGGAACTCTCGGTTATCTATTGAAAACAAGCTATACTAATTCCGGTCGATATTCCAGGCAGTATTGTTTTATGGCCCCATTGTGGTCGGATGTTGCCAAGTGTCATATTAAAAGGCTAAAAGCAGCCCAAAACAAGATTTTAAAAATGATATTTAAGCTTCTTTGGCATCATCCCACCTCCGACCTTCACCACAAAGCCAAAGTCGAAATGATGTCAGACAGATTGAGCCGAATGAAGAATAACTTCAATGATAGATGTAGACACGCAACATATAACCACTTAAACGATATAATTATGTAAACATATCTATAAGTAGTATTAAGTTGTATCTTGGTGTTTTTTTTTTCTATTATTTTTCCTCTAAAGTATTACAACAGTAATTAAACGCTAGACAATAATATTCTCCGCATGTGAAACATAGCTGAAAAGGTCAAAAGACCTGAACTCTAAAGAATTTTGTATATTATAAGCATACTCTTAACATAATAATCCAATGCAATAAATTGAATTGAATTGAATATCACTATAAAGAATTTGCTATGGAATGGCATACACTATAGGACTTGCTATTATTTTCACAGCTATTACACCACACACACTCTGGAGAGGATTTGCCTCCTTTTGCAAGCCAATTCTGGGTATTTTGGCCCGATATATCCGGGACGACCGATTGGGCACTGCTTCCGGTGGCGGCGCCCTACTCAGACTGGGTCAAGGCAGCTTCGGAAGCTGCATTTCCACGGCAACGGGGAGGTGGGAATTCGTGATGAATCTAGGCTCTCTTTTCTTCCAATTGGGGATCAGTGCTCTCACTCAAATTTATGCCCACATTCCAGCCTCACCGCGGCTTCTAATCCAATTGGATTCCAATGAGGTGCAGCGAATTGTATGGCGAGCAGAATGTGGGCGGTGGGCTGATAATTGGCTGATCAGTTACTGCCAAACTGTAAGGTAATTAGGGTCAGTAATGGGCCTGTAAAAAGGGAAAAGAACGGAACAGCACTTACCGGCAAGATTTTCCTTTCACAAAACCTGGTTAGAGCGGACTATGATCATGCTCGTAAGCCGGGGTATAATTGGTTTCGTTTAATTTAAGATAGACTAAAATTTCATTTAATATGAATATTTACATGTGTTCTACTAACCAATTCCGAACCTAAAACCACTCGGTTCCCGTACAATTTGGGGTTTGTAGGTCGAATGCTGTTTTTAAATCACATAGAACACTTCAATTATTAATGTTGTATAAAGTACGGACTAAACCACGGTTCGAACCAAAACCTTCTCCCAAAAACCTCGAATCTTAAATTTCCGAACCTTAACCATTCGTTAATTTAGGTTCGAACCAGTGTACCGAAATCCGACAATTTTTTTTGGTTTGCAGTTCTATTTCTTATAGGCTTACTGCCGAGCTTAAAAACCGAGTAAAATCGGTTAAGAGTGGAGGGCTATTTAGCTCGCTTCTCTCAAAGTGCATCTTTCTTCTAATCTCAGCACAGATTTATCGCATGTTACATTTTGATGCAACAAGAGCTGCGATAAATTCAGCATGACAATTAAGAAATAAAACCATACGAACAGAGCAACCGCCAACGTTACACTTTGACTAATGTAAGATTGCACATAAAACTTGTACTTCTTTAGTAATCGATGTTTAAGCGCGCACAACTATTCGCTATGAGATTCAAAAAGAGAAAGCACAAGGATCGACCAGCATGGTAGTTGAAAGGCCCAGTTTTCCGGAAATCTCTTTTCACTTTATTCGGCCTTTCATCATTTGATTGGCAACTTTCGAATAAACAGCTGACAAAACAGACATTCGCATTGCAAATTATGGTGACGAAATGTCCTCCACAGATGGAGTTAAGTTAAAGCTTGGTGCATTTGATAAGGGCCAAAAAAAATCTCATTGCCTGGTTTTTGGCTTGACGAAAAGTCGACAAGCGGCCTATTACACAATGGATCATATCGCTACATGCGACTAGCATTTGGTTTAAGAATAGCGCCAAATTCGTTTCAGAGAATGATGACTATCGCATACTCTGTAATTAAACCTTTCCAAACATTCCTCCATATGGATGATTTAAAAGTTATTGGTTGTTCTGAAAAACATATGATTAAAAAATTTAACAGATGTTATTCAACTTTGCAGGAAACATAACTTTAATCTACATCCAG
Source organism: Lordiphosa fenestrarum (assembly GCA_035044985.1). Classification (NCBI taxonomy): domain Eukaryota; kingdom Metazoa; phylum Arthropoda; class Insecta; order Diptera; family Drosophilidae; genus Lordiphosa; species Lordiphosa fenestrarum. Next base: position 13,510 of record JAWNNO010003394.1, read on the forward strand.
AAAAATGCTCATTTTTTATGCACGAAGTGACCTTCCTAGATACTAAATGCACAGACAAAGGAATTTTACCATATGATAAGAAGTACGACGTCATCAAGAATTACCCAGTCCCTCATGATTCGGAAAGCGCTAGACGTTTTGTTGCATTTTGCAATTATTATAGACGTTTTATTAATAACTTCGAAGACTATTCACGGCACATAACAGGATTATGTAAAAAGAATGTCACTTTTGAATGTACAGTCGAATGACAAAACGCATTCGAATATCTAAAAAATAAACTCATGCAACCTACCCTACTGCAGTACTCAGATTTTAGCAAAGAATTTTGCATAATCACAGACGCAAGCAAACAAGATTGTGGAGCGGTTTTAACTCAAAACCATAACGGACTACAACTACCAATAGCGTATGCATCACGCTCATTCACAAAAGGTGAAAACAATAAGAGCACAACAGAACAAGAATTGGCAGCGAATCATTGGGCAATAGTACATTTTCGACCATATATTTATGGCAAACACTTCACAGTGAAAACAGACCACAGAGCCCTTACCTATGTATTTTCAATGGTCAATCCCAGCTCTAAACTAACACGCATGCGGCTAAAGTTAGAGGAATACGACTTCACAGTTGAGTATCTAAAGGGTAAAGACAATTTGGTGGCAGACGCACTGTCGCGAATAACCATAAAAAAATTAAAAGAAATAAGCACGAGCGCACTAAAAGTCACTACAAAATTTCAAAGTAAGCCGAAAAAAACCTGCGCAGGAAATAAACAAGTAGATATGCCTAGGCAATCTCTTGCAAACGCTTCTCAGCCCAACGTAAATGAAGTTATCACAAATGACGGCTTACGAAAAATAGTGACATTGCGAGTAACATGGAAGAAAAGTTATAGCAAGAATCGAAATTTTGCGAAATGTACACCAATGGAATTCTAGACTTAGGTCAGTTTTTCCAAAGGCTTGAAAGACAGGCTGGTATACTTAATAGCAGCCACATATCAGTGGCACCGTTCGAAAAATCTTTGAATCAATTTCAATAGATATCTTTAAACAAATGGGCAATAAAATATTAAAGACTCTAAGAGTGGCGCTACTCAAGCCGGCGACCCTAGTAAATAATGATAAAGATCAAGAAGCAATACGGTTTACATTCCATGACGATCCAATTCAAGGAGGTCATACAGGCATAACCAAAGCGCTAGCAAAAATCAAAAGGCACTATTATTCTAAAAATATGACTCGTCTTATCAGAGAGTACATAAATAGATGTTATAAATGCGACTAAAATAACTAAGCATACAAAAACATCAATGAAAACAACAGAAACTCCAATATATGCTTTTGACAGAGTGATAGTGGACACTATTGGCCCACTACCAAAATCAGAGAATGGAAATGAATATTCAGTCACTTTAATATGTGATTTAACCAAATATTTAGTTGCCATTCCAGTTGGAAATAAAAGCTCAAATACTGTTGCTAAAGCAATATTCGAATCCTATATTCTAAAGTACGGTCCAATGAATACGTTCATTACGGACATGGGAACAGAATACAAGAATTCTATTATAAATGACCAGTGCAAATATCTAAAAATAGGCAACATAACGTCAACTGCACACCATCACCACACAGAGAAAAAAAATGTCAATATCAATATAATCTTGGCTGGTTAATTTGATATTTTGGGAATTTTTTTTTTTAATATCATTTCGAGACTAAAACATTTCATTTTGACCATAAAGAGAAAGGGACGTATAGAAAATGTGAAGATAGAAAGAGACAAATGGTGTTTCGATTCGAAATTTCAGGCATCGTAACGAATTATTTAAGTAGGCTCTGCGGCGTGTCGCCACACACGTGTCCGATGGTGCAGTCCGATAAGACCCCATTCCATTCGAGTTAAGAGCGAGAGGTCCAGAGTTCGATGTAAAGTAAATTAAATAATAAAAAACATTTATTTGTGTTTTTTTTGAAATTATAAATAGTACTCTTAGTCACTAAAAGCACAGTGGAGTTCTATATTCAGTATATTTTTTATGTGTTGTATCATAATGACATTATAAAATATCAATATAATCTTATTAATATTGATTTTATATTATCGAAAATATAAGATTGATATTTTCGAACAGATCATTCGTAACTTTATCATATCGGCTTTTTAATGATATGAAATAATATAACATTGAATACAAGATCATAACATTTTTTTTCAGTGCAGACATTAGCTACCATTGAAAGAAGTCATATCAGTCGATAAAACTGATTGGGATATGTGGTTATAGTATTTCGTGTATTGTTTTAATACTACACCATCTGTATCTCATGATTCTTGTCCATTCGAACTTGATTTTGGTAAATCAAACAACATACCAAAAGATTTTAATAGTATAGACTAGATTGACCCATCTTACAATGTAGAAGACTATGCGAAGGAAGTTAAGTTTAGATTAGAAATAGCATATAAAAGAGCAAGAATAATGCTAGAACAGAATAAGGAATCGAATGATAAAAAATACCTAACTTTAACTTGAAAATAGAAGATAACTTTTTAACTAAGAAATGAAACTGGCCAAAAATTGGAAAAAGTAGTAGTGGTAGTAGTAGTAGTTTTTATACTCTGTACCGTAGGTACATAGAGTATTATAAGTTTGTGCAAAAGTATGTAACATCCAGAAGGAAGCATCTCCGACCCCATAAAGTATATATATTCTTGATCAGCATCAACAGCCGAGTCGATATAGCCATGTCCGTCTGTCCGTCTGTCTGTCTGTCCGTATGAACGCACAGATCTCAGAGATGGTAAGAGATAGAGGTTTGACGTGTATGGGACATATGCTTCTTATGTCTGCAGGCAGATCAAGTTTATTTTCAATTTTGGCCACGCCCCCTCCCGCCCCCGCAATTTAGAAAAAACGTCATATCTCCCACAGTTTTGAAGATAGATGGCTTGTTCCTTCTGGACATATTTAGTTATTAGAAAAATTTCTTGGTACAGAGTATGTTATAGTCGGGCTTGACCGACTTTCTTTCTTGTTTTTATTAAAAAACAGTTTGACAATGGCATTTTGCCGTCAGTCATATTTACAATAATTAATGAAATTAATGTATATTTATTTTCCTATTTTTAATTTTTTAATTTTTAATTACTTCGCTGCCGATGATTCAAAACAGTTCTAGCATGATTTGATTTGTATGCTCTCTTTACAACTGCTCATAACTCGAAAACGAAATGGTAAAATTACGGTATTTTTTGCATACTATCTTTGTGCAAGCATTCTTCACTCTTTCTGGTGTATTTCTGGTGTGGAATAGAACCGTTATAAAGTTGTTTTTACTTTATGTGAGCATTCGCATAAATTCAGTGGAATTTTTGCGCCACTAGAATAGAACATGCATTAATTTTGTCGGAATCGTTGGCACGTACATACAAATTTTGGTTTACTTAAACTTTTTGCTTTATTTGAAGTGTATATTAAATTAAAAAAATTAAAATGGGGCGTGGCACTTCATTATCTGAGTCGGAGAAAGGAAAGTTCCAAGCTTACAAAGATTCTGGCCTATCTATTGCCAAAATAGCGAAAAAATCGACAGGAGCCGTCATGTCATAACAAATTTTTTAAATAATGAGGCTAATTATGGTAAAAACATGAAGGGTCGCACACACAGTGTGCTTACTAGCGCAGACAAGCGACTTATGTATATTAAGAGAAGCTTCCAATTCGTACGGCTCTTTGGCCAAGATAAGGGAAAAATGTAACGTTAAAGCAAGTTTGACAACCATGCGTCGGGTTATTGATAATGCTCCACATCTAAAGAGACTGAAAATTAAGAAAAAGCCACATCTTAACCCGGCTCGGAATTTACAACGTCTTGATTTCGCTCGCGCACATGTGACCTGGACTTCGGAGTGGCAACGTGTTGTCTTTTCGGATGAAAAAAAGTTTAATTTAAAGGGCCCCGATGGGTACAGCTACTATTTTCATGATCTTAGAAAAGAACCACACCATCTTGATAAGTTGCACAGAAGTGCTGGAGATATTATGGTGTGGGGGGCCATTTCCTATTATGGCACCTGTGAGCTTAAATTTGTTCCAACCACTATGAATGCGTTGTGCTATAATGGAATATTGAAAGAGGCTTTTCCACACTTCAAAACTATTTTTGGAAATCTAAAATGGATTTACCAACAAGATAATGCCCCTATATCGCCCTATAGCGAGTCAAAACGTGGAGTTATTAAACTGGCCACCCTGTTCACCGGACTTAAATATAATTGAAAATGTGTGGGGATGGCTAACACGTCAAGTATACGGATGAACTAATTTCAGCAATCCAATTAGCATGGGGCTCGATTTCGTTGAAATATTTGGAAAAATTGTATGCATCCCTTCCAAACCGAATGTGTGAAGTTTTGGAGAAAAAGGGTGGCTAAACACACTATTAAAAAACTATTTTTTTTGTTTAAAAACATGTTAATAATTTATAAATTAAGTAATATTGTTATTCAAAAAGTATTAAAATATTTTTAAGCTAAAGTGTCCTATTCAAGTGGTGCAAAATGAAGACTCCACAATTTGTTACTTATTGGTTAACAATGTTTTTTGTATACTTAAAAATTTTTCATAATTTTTTTAATTTTCGTCAAATTACTACATTTAAATAAACTTTATAAGAACACAAAATTTATTTTCCTAGATGGCTTGGTTTAGCAGCAATCAACTATAGAAAATCGCCTTTAGAGGTGTCCTATTCAAGTGGCGAGCAGTGTATGTAGCCTGCGAGTGTGATCCAGTTTTGCCCGTTTAAAAACTTCTATGAGTTGTGATTGGAATAGGCTGGACTGTTGCCAGTAAACAAATCTTTTCTCTCTTAGGATTGAGCACTCGGCCAAGAAGTGGAATGTGTCTTCTATAGCATGCCTGTTGCAAAGTGAGCATTCGTTTTCACAATGGGTATTTGAACTGTACGTCCTATAGTTCAGTGCAAGAAGGTCACATCGAGCTCTGAAAATTTGTGATATTGAATTCACATGGTACCGATCGTTGAAATAGTTTCCTTCACCCAAAGAGAAGCTTAGGTGCTTGTACATCCGTCTGCTGGTGCTTTGAAGGGCCTCTGCGAAAAACTTTTCCTTTGATTTCGCTGCTATACTCTGTAAAATCGAGTCGTGTGCATTTTTCCATGAGAGGTGATCTTTCAGGTCTAGGGTCACATTATGTTCTGCTGCCATCAAACGCATTTCTTGAAAACATTGTCCTTCTCTTGAGAGTAGTTACTTTGATATTTTGTATACCAATCTTGTTTGTGGCTTGTTCATCAGTTTTCTCATATATTGGAAATGCATGCCTAAAGTGTAGCAATAAAGTTCTGGAAGTCCAGTCTCAATGTGAATCGCATAAGTAGGACTATTTCGCAGCTGCTTAAACAGTTTCTTGATGAAAAACCGTAGCAGTTTGTCTACTTCACTATGTCTGGAGTATCCCCACACCTGTGATGAGTAACACATAATAGAGCGAGATGTAGCTTCAAACATTTTGTATTTCACGCTCGGAAGCACGTTTTGCTTACTCATCAGACTGCCCCAGGTATTGTTTAGCGCCATTATCGATTCACTCAGCTTTAACTTAAGATGTGATTTGAATTTTCCATTAGCACTAAGGGTAACTTCAAGATACTTGTAGGACGAGACTCGCTCAATCTCTACGCCGTTTAAAATCCACGATTCATCTTGAGCTCTGCGACCTCTGCCATCTCTAAACACCATTACTTTCGATTTTTCATTGTTGATTTGCAGGTTCCAAGTGTTGCAGTAGTCGTTGAGTTGATTAAGCATTCTTTGCAGCATATTAGCGGAGTCAGCCAGGAGCAACATGTCATCAGCGTAAAGCAAGGATTTTATGCGATTGTTTCCGAAATTTATTCCTCCAGGTAGCGCTTCGTTGACATCGTTTATATAGAGCGAGAACAGAAGTGATGAGTCCACGCAACCCTGCTTTTCTCCTACGTTATTTTGGAACCAGCTTGATAGTTGTGTCCCGTCCCAAACCGCTGCGAAATTTTCGTCGTAACTAGTGTGAAGGGTGTTTACAAACTTTGACGAAATACCCATGTTGCTGAGCTTGTAGATTAAGCTATTTCTGTTAATCGTATTAAACGCCGCTTTAAAGTCTATAAAGCAGACAAAAAGTTTTTTCTTGGACTGCAAATACGAGGCTGCGATCGATGACAAAATAAATATGCAATCTACTGTCGAAAAATCCTTCCTGAATCCAAACTGGCTTTCGCTGAGCAAATCACGGTTGTCCACCCAAATCTTTGACAGGTTTCATACATTTAGCTGCATTTCTAATACAGTTTATCAGCTGCTCCATTGTATCCACGTTGCTTTCGACTTCCAGGTGAGATATTTGTTGGTTCAGATTTTCCTTATAGGGATTCTGAAAACGTTGGCACCAGATTACTTTCGGTAGTAGAATTTGGCCGTTGTTCTGCTGTTGTCCTTGTTCGGCACCGAGTTCGACTTTAATAGGCATGTGGTCTGAATGTACTTGCTCTCCAATTTCCATGTCTCTTAGATACTTTTCCCAACATTCACCAACTGCGCAGTAGTCGATTATTGAGGTGGCATCTCCTCTGATGAATGTGAAGTTACCCTCACAGTCACTGTTTGTTCTTCCGTTTAGAATTGTTAGGCCCAGGCATTCGCACATATTTATAAAGCAGTGACACCTTTTGTCGGTCTTAAGATCCCTTGATTTTCTGGCTATATTAGTATATCTGCTTGGTTGTGATTCAATTGGGGACTGTTACATGCCGATTCTTGCGTTAAAGTCTCCCATAATCATCACCGTATTAGTGTTCAGCTCAATTAGGGTATCGTACACTTTATTGAAGTCCGCCTCCCAACTGTTACAGTTTAGATAGACCGGTATAATTTTAAGGGATTCCGCACCGAGGTTGAGGTTTATATAAGTGTATCCATTTAACGAGCTAATGTCCATATCTAAAGTACGATAAATTTTTTTTCGGATCCCAAAAAGACATTCTCCTGAGGCTCGACCTCGTGTTGCGACTCGAGTAGCATTTTGCCAGAGTAACTTATAGACTGCAAAATTGGATTCGTAGGCGGCTTCATTTTTCTCTATAAATGTTTCATAGAACAGGAAAAAATCGTGATAGTTTACAAATTTTAAAAAAGAATTGTGTAGGCGCTTGTTTACTAAACCTGCTATATTATGACTCATAATTTATGAGACAACATTTTTAAAACTAATATGCTATTCTCTTGGGTATTTATTTGACTGACGGCCTTATTACTAAAAATTACAATTTTCATTGGATCGTTGGAAAGTTCCTTCTTTGAGGGCACCTTTTACATTCATCCTGATGATAAGCCTGCCATAGTTAGTGTCGATATTCAAATTGCTCCCGAATAGGGCTTTAAGGGCGGGTTCTGCAGATTGACCAGCTCATTCTGTCCAATAAAACCATTTGTCTTCAATAGATAGCCGGTCGTCACGCACAATCATTTTTTTGTTTGGATAGGTTTCCTTTATTTCTGTACGCAATGTAAGCATAACTTTTTTTCTCATCTGACGCTGACTGTTGAGGTCCTTATTCCCAGCCAACCAGCAAGCGAGCGTTTGGCGAAACAATCGCAAAATGCTCACGAACGAGCTCGCATGTAAGCGAAGAACGAGAGTAAATGTTTTTTATCGCAAAGCACTCGCAAATGAGCTCGCCAGCGGACCAGTATGCGAGTGTTTTGCGAGACAATCGCAAAATACCCACAAACGAGCTCGCAAGTAAGCAAAGAACGAGAGAAAATATCGCAAAGCGCTCGTCAACGGGCTCACCAGCGAGTGCTTTACATTACAAATGAGAGAGTCGTTCTCTCACTCAAAAAAAGCCGAATGCAAAAGAGAAACGAAAAACGTTCGTGAAATATGCCTTGCCTGGGATTTGGCCTCTTCTGTTTTGTTTTGTTTTGTTCGTCGAAGTGTTCAGACGTGTGCGCAAGTGACTTAGCAAAAAAAATTTATTTGGTGAATTTTATTATTGCCATGCCCAGGTAAGTGATTTCAAGAAAAAAAAAATGCCTTATAAAAGAAAAAGCCGTCAATATATCTGCGAGGCTCGTCATGTAAAACGGGCTACAGGAGAAATTGAGGTGCGTGAAAGAATTCGCAATTGAAATGATGCAGAGAGTGGAGGTTATGTAGAGAGTGAATTTGATTTCAATTCAGTTAGCAATGAATTTGCTTCAACCGAACATTCCAGTCCAGTCGATTTTAATAATCGCTTAGCGCAGTGGTTGTCTGCTAATTATGTCAGCCAGACGGCAGGCAATGAATTACTTTTGATTTTGGGTGAAAAAATTCCTGGCCTACCACGAGATGTTCGAACTTTAAAATGCACTCCACGTGGTATTGTGAAACGAGTTGTAGAGCCAGGCGAGTATGTGCACTATGGCATTAAAGACGCGTTAAATGATTTTCTCACCAATTTTACTTATTCGTCTTATAACATAAGTTTAAATATTAATGTAGACGGGCTTCCACTGTCTAAAAGTTCACTAGAACAAACATGGCCCATTTTGATCAACGTCAATGAAACAAAGCCAGTTTTAGTAGCTGGGATATATGTAGGTAAATCCAAGCCATGTGATCCCAATGTTTATTTGGAAGAATTTGTATCCGAATTAGGAGAATTATTAACGGATGGCTTGATATTTCAAGATAAAAAGTTCCAGATATCAGTTAGAGCTTTTATTTTCGATGCGCCAGCCCGCGCTTTCATTTAACTAATTTTTATACCCGTTATTCGTAGAGGAGAAAAGAAAGTCCATTTAAGTACAGGGTTGCCCATATTCGACGGACCCATGTTTTTTTTAAAAAAATCAAAGAAAAAAATAAAAATTTGGCGGTTGGCAATCTTAATCATTTAATTTGTTCCAAGTAGATTTGTTTACATCAATTTTTGAATATGATATCTATCAAATGGCCGCCTCTGGCGTTGATGGCGTATTGTGCCCTTTTTGCAGCATTTTCCATCGTTTTCGCCAACATTTCGGCCGGAATAGCGGCTATTTCTTCACGAATGTTGTCCTTGAGCTCTTCTACGGTCCTTGGCTTGTTAACGTAAACCTTTGACTTTAAATATCCCCACAAGAAGAAGTCAGGCGGCGTCAAATCGGGCGAACGCGGTGGCGAGTCCAAATCACCACTTTTCGACATCAAACGGCCCGGAAACAATTTCTTCAGAAAATCGATTGTTATGCGACTTGTGTGCGGTGGAGCGCCGTCTTGTTGAAACCAGAACTGCCTCATACGCTTTCGACGAATAATTGGCATCACAAAATTGGTCATCATGTCGCGATAACGCTCCTGGTTGATGGTAACAGCATGGCCATTTTCATTTTGGAAGAAAAACGGCCCAATGACCGTTTTCGCACTAACGCCGCACCAAACTGTGACTTTTTCGTCATGAAGAGGCACTTCTTGAATCTCCTGAGGATATTGTTCCATGGTAAAAATCTGCTTGGACTGACGCTTCAAACGCGGTATGTCATTAAGCGATCTGACATCTCTGTCAAAAGTTATGGCGTTGCCAGATGGGTCCGTCGAATATGGACAATCCTGTATATGCATCCTTTAGGAAGCAAAACCGAGTCGATATGAATAACAGGTATGGCGAAGTAGGGCAGGACCATCGTAAACTTAAGTTTTCCTACAATTCTTTTTGCAGATATATATAATGGGGCTCCAAGCAATAGGTGCAATCATTCTGGTAAGGTTATGACACTATTTTCTCTTTATGCATATTAAATTGACTTAATTATGTATTTGCAGAAATATTAAACCTCCTTAAAAAAGTTGTGGAAGTCCAGCAGGCAACAGCTGCTAAAATGGATCAATTGATGACAAAAATTAATCGTCAAAGTGCCAAAATAATTTCATTCAGGAGTGAAGTCTCTACTATCAAGGCTAGAATTTGCGGAGAGGTGCATAAGCCTAAACTGGCTATGCCAAAATCACCACTTGCCACACTTGATGATTTTGCGGAATTTGAAGGAGCACTTAAAGACGAAAAGTTCTATAAAAATTTGGTAAGGGCCTTTTTTATAATACAATCAAGTACTTTTCGGATAATTTTTTTTTGGATATAAATCGCTCATTTTTTTCTCAAGGTCTTGGAACTGCAGAGCAACTCTGAAAAATCTTACGATAAATTCATAAGGAGCTCTTGGCGTCAGTTGATAACTGACGACGTGGCAAAGCAATTCTCCTGGCGTGGAACCGAGCTTAAAAAGTGTATTAGAGGCCTTCTAGCCACTTTAGCCATGCGAAGTAAGTGTTACTAATCAAAATTTTATATTCACGAATTAATATTGAGTTTATATTGTTTGCAGATGCGTTTAAGATAAACTTCGCGCTGGAAGATAAGGATTTTGACCGCGTGTGCCAAAAATATTTTCAGTATGCTCAGGAAAGGCATATACGCCAGCAGAACGCTGATTCGAAAAAAAAATTATAATTTTATATTAATGTAATTTTACTTTTACTTATTTTTTTTCCAAGGAAGTGCCTTTCAATTTAATCTTTTGAGTTATCTAAATGCTAATAAAAGCCGCCAAAGAAGAGCAATTAATTTTGAACTTAAATAAAAAAAATAAAAAATTTATTGGGGAACAATATGGGAATGAAACAAAACAAAAGTCTCGCAAGTGATATCACAAAAGTCTCGCAAGAGATATCGCAAAAGTCTCGTAAAAGATATCACAAAAGTCTCGCAAAAGATATTACAAAAGTCTCGCAAAAGATATCACAAAAGTATCGCAAAAGATATCACAAAAGTCTCGCAAACGATATCACAAAAGTCTCGCAAAAGATATCACAAAAGTATCGAAAAAGATATCACAAAAGTCTCGAAAAACGCTCGAAAAACCTATCTTTTGCGACTACCGTAAATGATAGTGATCACTGCCACAAACTGAACGACAAATGAGACTCTTGCGAGTCGCTTGCGAGTCCAAAAACGAGGGTTTTGTCGGGTTAAGTCTCACATTTTACTCGTATGCGATATCATTTGCGAGCGTTTGGTTTGCTGGGTTAACATAAATTCGTGTCACTTTTAGAAGGTTAGTTTGCTTAAACACCGCATGTACAGTAGCCGTTGACCCAAATTCAGCAAGGACCATAATTTTTCCGCCAATGTCTCTTAGTTTCTTGGCCGACTCGATGTAAAAACCAGACTTTACTTGCAAATTTTGCGCCATTACCGTTTTAATAGCCTCCATCGGATATTTATGAGTGTCCAGGCCGCTAAATATGAGGTTACGGTTTTTCGTTTCATCTTCAACTCGCAGAAGTCGTATGGCCTCACTTTCATGCTGCTGTCTTAACTCCTGAATTTTCTGCTGTTAGCTGCTCCACCTTTGATGACATTTCTGTCATACTAGCCCTTACTTCCAAAATGTCTTCATTGGTAGCAACGTTTTTGACCTTATCGTCCAGCAAGGATGAAAAACGCCCATTAGATCTGTGAGTTGCATGCTGCCTACGGTACCGTTTGTTACAACTGCCCGTGCTTCTGGAGATGTTTCTTTTAAAAGACGTTTTGCTCCTGCAGACGACTGAACTATTTCGCATGATGAAACTTGGGCCTTGTTAGCTGGTGTATTTGGAGGTGTTCTTTGCAAGTTTGTTATTTTGTAAGGCAAGTTACGCCCATCCATTTTTGCCAGACTGCCTAAAAGTATGCTAATATTTGTTTGCGAAAAGCATTGCTGATGAAGCTGGATTTCCATTGGAAAAAGGTTATTTAGGATCATATTTAGTAACAGGAATGGATGATAAGGACAATATCTTAGTTAAAGATAAGAAAAATAAAACACAAAAAGTACATAAGGATAGGCTGAAGGCATACAGCAAATAAAATGACAATGAAATAGTAAAATTGAAATCAAAAAGGTGAGGACCTGATCACTCTATTACAACATGATCAAACATACATTTAATAAATATTCAAACATAAATATCATTGAAGAATCCTAGTTAAAAGTTAATTCAAAATAATATCAATTATATTTCATCCAAACATATTATATTACAAAAAAAAAAATTGTATATACACCATCACTTTGATGCATGCATTGGCTTCATGCTCATATAAATATACACAATTTTCATAGTATTTCAATGTACGCTTGGCCTAAGCCAAACGAAAATCAGAATAAAATTGACGAGTAAAGAGTGCACATGGTGCCTTTCCATAAAAACTCAAGACTTTTGAACTGGGGAAAAAGCCAATACCTGGTCACTACAGGGTGATCATAACAAGGGTCAAGAGACTGCTGACAATCATTACATAAGCTAGGAGATGCTTCATGGAATTGGACAGATATGGAATTCTGGAGTACAAATACAAAATTACAATCGAGCTCAACGAAAGCGTATAATCCTATACATTTTTTGGTATTTCGAGCCGGATGATTGATATTCTCGAAAGTTGATGTAAGCGCAAACACAATTTTCGTTTATCGAAGTTCGTAAAGTGGGTGCGAATATTTGAATATTCGACAGAACCAAGGCGCAACTCGAAACGAGATTGAAGGTGAATTTGAGTGACGCCGGGCCATTTGAAACAAACGATGTGAAGCGGTACACGACGCCCACATATGCTAAGCTCAATGTTCGAAGTGGCGAATCAATTGGAACTACTTGCAGGCAAACTAAACAAGGCTATTGTTGATGCTAGGATATGCTTCATGGAATTGGACAGATATGGAATTCTGGAGTATAAATCGAAAATTAAAATTAGGATGACGGTGTTAGTCGAGAAGCACAAATCGGTATTGACCATGTATAAGCCCAATGAGATTGACAACGAAAAGCTTATTGAAATGAGGATTAAGGCCACGGCGATGATGGAAAGACTGGAAAGGATAAAGGATGCAAGACCACTTCAATTAGCTTCACCAGCAAAGAGTCGATAATATTCTATGGATGGTTTAAAACGGCACAAGAGAGCAGATTTCGGAGATGCCATTAAATTTTATTATCAGAACTCGTGTCTGAAAGGAGAAGCGAGAAACCCACTCACCTCCTCACTCATAAACCAATCTTCGTACTATCCAACAGCATGGGACCGTATACGCAGTATCACAGATTCACAAAAAAGCTGAAAATCAGTCAGGGACTCCGTTGAGGGCAACACCCAAAACGCCCACGGAGCAGACTTCAACGATCAATCGTGGAAGTCTATGCAAAGGACATCAGCGAGCGCCAGATGTCAGTACCGCTCAGGCTAACACTCAGGCTGCCTCGGAGTCCTCGCATCCAGCAACAGAGTCCAAAAAACTCGATCAACAACATAATGGAGAAGATGAAGACAGCAACCAACAAGGACAAGAATATCGAGCAGCTCAAGCTGCAAGTAATGAAGGTGGATCGCAATCAGCAGCATAACGATATCACCATCGAGATGAAGGACACGGATGTCTTTCAGGCCCGTGAAGAGACGGCGGTCAACTGTGGCCAACAGATGGGAGTCTTCGACAATGACGAAGAAAGAACAGCAAACCCAAATAAGTGGAAAACTGTTATGAAACCAAAACAAGAGGAAAAACCATTAAAACCGAAGAAAAACAAGAACGTGGCTATCAACGTACTGTAACAAACGTTAGAGAGATTCAGGAGTTTGTGCTTGACCAACACAAAGCCTCAAGGCACCAAGAAAAACGAGAAACCACGATCTGACCAAGGGTGGATCTGTACAGTGGACACAGACAAAAAAGACGGACACCGCAGGACTACAATGCTGTCAAGGCCATATGGGCCCTTTAGAGCCATTTATTTGTTCAATAAGGGATTCTTTCCTTACCATAAAAGATGCAGCACCAAATATACATTTATTTAGAGTCTGTGGTACTTACCAAAAAGTAAGATACAAAGTGGATAAGTCGATGTCGAATTGGAAGCCGCCGGAGAAAGTTCGATCGATAACATGGGACGATCGGACTTCATAAAAATTCGCTAAATTCAAAGGATGAGTGGCTGACGCATTTTAGGCCCCGGAGAATGCTTAGATTCTAAAGATAAGTCCACGATCCTACGACTCACACGTAGCGATAGATGTCATATGCATCAACATGTCTCTTAGTAATAACAATCGATATTAATAGCCACATTGACGACGGTCACGATGTATCTGACCCCACGAGTAGGAACCATTTGAGATGCACAGGCGACATACCTCTTCCACAAGACCAACACATTTGTGTGCATATTAGAGCCCTGCATGAGATGAATCAAAGTTCCCCTTGACTTTCTTACTGATTTGATCTATCTATGAATTTCTATTCATAGTTCACAAAATTATTGACTCATTGAATTATAGCTCATGACATGAGGCATGAGCTATATGATCTGTTTGAAATAGTTCAGCTCAGCTCAGCTCATGCTCAACTCAAATAGCTCATAGGGTTCAATGTCAATATGAACAGCTCAGAGCCTTAATGTCATAAGTTTCTGGACTTGTTTTTATTAAAAATTCTAATTTTATTGCAAAATCAAGAACTATTAATAGGGAAGAAATTCGGTCAAGCCTGACTATAAGATACTCTGTACCAACGAAATTATACGCTCAGCATAAACTTTGATGCTGCAGTAGCAGCTGAAAGCAGCGCTGCTATTGCGCTACAGCAGCGAAAAGTCTTTTGATCATAACTCGAAAACCGTTTATTAGATCTTCACCATTCCTTTGGCGGATCGATAAGTTACCTGATTACCAAATACGTCCAGAAGGAACAACCCGTCTATCTTTAAAACTGTGGGAGATATGACGTTTTTTCCAAATGGCGGGGGCGTGAGAAGCATATGTCCCATACATGTCAAACCTCTATCATCTCTGAGATCTGTGCGTTCATACGGACAGACAGACATGACAGACATGACTCGGCTGTTGATGCTGATCAAGAATATATATACTTTGTGGGGTGCGACCCCATGCTTCCTCCTGGCTGTTACATACTTTTGCAAAAACTTAATATACTCTATGTACCCAAGGTACAGAGTATAAAAAGCATAAATAAGAAATGGAGCATTATGTTGAATAATGAGACTGCACTGGACTTAAACCAATCTACAGGGTTGCCCATATTCGACTGACCCATGTTTTTTTTTAAAAAATCAAAGAAAAAAATAAAAATTTGGCGGTTGGCAATCTTAATCATTTAATTTGTTCCAAGTAGATTTGTTTACATCAATTTTTGAATATGATATCTCTCAAATGGCCGCCTCTGGCGTTGATGGCGTATTGTGCCCTTTTTGCAGCATTTTCCATCGTTTTCGCCAACATTTCGGCCGGAATAGCGGCTATTTCTTCACGAATGTTGTCCTTGAGTTCTTCTACGGTCCTTGGCTTGTTAACGTAAACCTTTGACTTCAAATATCCCCACAAGAAGAAGTCAGGCGGCGTCAAATCGGGCGAACGCGGTGGCCAGTCCAAATCACCACTTTTCGACATCAAACGGCCCGGAAACAATTTCTTCAGAAAATCGATTGTTATGCGACTTGTGTGCGGTGGAGCGCCGTCTTGTTGAAACCAGAACTGCCTCATACGCTTTCGACGAATAATTGGCATCACAAAATTGGTCATCATGTCGCGATAACGCTCCTGGTTGATGGTAACAGCATGGCCATTTTCATTTTGGAAGAAAAACGGCCCAATGACCGTTTTCGCACTAACGCCGCACCAAACTGTGACTTTTTCGTCATGAAGAGGCACTTCTTGAATCTCCTGAGGATTTTCAGTGGCGTAAAATTTTTCGTATAAACGCTTAATGGTGTTCTTAGAAGGCGCACTTTTCACATTTTTTAATTTTTTAAAAGCACGTTGAGTTTTCACAATTGACTTGTTCTGTTGAATGTAAATTTCAACTATTTCAGAGCGCTCGCGTGGCGTGTATTGTTCCATGGTAAAAATCTGCTTGGACTGACGCTTCAAACGCGGTATGTCATTAAGCGATTTGACATCTCTGTCAAAAGTTATGGCGTTGCCAGATGGGTCCGTCGAATATGGACAACCCTGTATAACTTATTACATTAAATGGTGGTTTAATTTATAGCACGTTTAAACGTTTAGTCGATTGCCGAAAAAATGGTTGGACCCCACAGATAACTCTACTAATTCAATGTTTTCCTTAATTCAAAAATAGCCCTCATCGAATTCCACCGAGTCTTCAGAGACAATCTCAGAAAGCATCAAAATGTAGTTTATTTCAGGAGAACTCAAGATTTGCACAAAAGCGCGGAAGAAGTAAGGGAAGGTCGCAAACTTTTTTGGCTGCAGAAAGTGCTGCAGTGTTCTTTATATCTGCTGTCAAGGTTTTTATACATGGGGGAGTTAGGAATGGGGTAGTTACGCATCGACTGGAAGCCAAGAAGGCTGTATCAGGAGCATAAGTGGAGGTGTTTTAGGGGTCTGAAACCAGCAAGTCGGCGGTGTGCAGTTTCTACATAACTGGGCCAATTAAACTTCCTTGGAAGCATATATATTTAACTCGTATCTAAGCTCGACCATGAAGCAGCGTTCTTCGAGGAAGTAGCGAAGTATAGCGAATTGCGCAGTTGGGAAATATGGTAACAAAATTTTTTTGTGTTGACTTAATTTTTGACTTGATATGATCTAATGAACCACTGGAGCACAGATTGGAGCTTGATCTATTTGGAGCTTGATCTGTTTGGAGTCATTATAAATTTGAGCTGACTAACTCGAATCAAAATATTTTCAGACTTGATTTACTTGAACCTTTTTTTTTAAACATGAATTAAAGGGCACTTTGATTCCACTCATGCAGGGCTCTAGTGCATATGGTAATTACCCTACAGTACTCATCATGAGTAAATCACCAAGGATTCACCGATGAATAAGTCAGGCATCATCGGTGAATTCCAATGCAAATCATACGTAAATTTAACATTGGCATGTCCTTGGCGGTACCGCATGACTGCTCATGTGTGCATCACTCATGAATTCATCGTTTCTTTCATCGATAATTCAATAAATTGTTTCGATTTCGACACATACAAAGCAAACGTAATTTTCCACTGACCAATTTACTTGATTATATTATATAATCAAATTATTCGGAATAACTTGCTTAAGGTCAACGCACTAACCAAGCTCTTTAATTTACTATATAATATTGACTCGACCTTAGAGTTTTGTAAGAAATGAGAATATTGAAGACACATTTCAATTAATAATGACGAAATAATGTCAAGAATTTGTATGCTTTCATCTGGCTGCTATATACATTTCCACAAACTCAAAATAAGCGTTACTTACGAGGTCAGATCCAAATGCCTGCTTTGAAATGGGAAATTCTTCGTATATAGAGCTTGGACTAGCATCCGACTTGAGAATTAGTTGATGCTTTTCAAAAGTGAAGGCCCACTTCTCATAAACCTCCTCCTTGTTCTCTATGTTCAGCTGAAGCCACAGTTTCTTGGTATCCAGCTCTTTACCTGAATTAATAAGAAAATAATGTTTAACTTTTAACAGAACAGGGCCTAACGTACCGAAGAAACCAAGTCATCAGTAACATAAGCATGCCAACTCCTTCGTTCTCACGAAATGAAGGTCACCCATTGTGCGTATACACAAACTCACGCACATGCAAGTGTTTGCTATGTATGTGTGTATGGAAATTTACTTACTTGCCGTTTCCACTCTTGCAGTAAAATATTACTGCTTAAGCTCTGAAGTGAATTTAGACACATGTATAGAATACTCTAAGTCAGCCACTTACAAAAACACCTCTACATATATACATATGTAACAAATGTGCACACATTTACGCTCACAATTGAATTGTATATTGCATATATGCTTTAATGTTCACAGCTCGTAAATTTACAAACTGTACTTAACAGCAAAAATGAAAGCAAACGATTCGCCGTTTACCATCTTTAACAAAATCTCCATAGCTCTGTCACTGTCAATGCACCAAAATCAAATGAATGCCGGCAAAGCGAACATGCAGCGGCAGTTTTGTTTCGATTGCTTATGTCAGAGCAAAGAACGAAAAAATTCGCGCCAACAGATACACATACGCTGACGAAGAGAGAGAGAGAAGAGAGCGAGAAGAGAGTCGCCCTTTTATTAAGAAAGAGCTTCAACACTTTTTAGAAAGAGCCTTTCTTAACATTTGCCATTTGGTAGGCAACAACATTTTCAAGAAAATCATTTCTAGAAATAGAAATATCTTTTCTAAAAAATTTAAATTTTTTTTTATTATAAAGGCGATTGAAACCAATGAGAAAATTATCTTCAATTTAGAAAAGCTTTCTATTTTTTAGAGAAAAATTTCTTAATATGAGAAATTTTTTCTGATTTTTAGAAACAAATTTTTTTTATGGCGAATTTTTTAAATTTACGGCGATTTTCTTTTTGAGCGTACGAAAACGAAAACGAGCTATGCCAGCTATGCAACACCACAGAAAGAGAGGATACCCAACACTTTGTAGCCAGATGTCCAATTCTACGGGAGTACAGACTGCTACACTTCGGGAAAATAGGGGTGCATGTGGAAGAGTGTTTTTTAAAATTTTGAATGGAACTGATTAGGAGATACTGGGCAGCTTCCTCATGGACGCTCTAAAATATAGGTCTAAAATATTAAGTGAATAGTTCTAATCTAATCTCTTAAACTTGTGCCAGGACCTGCTTAAAAAATTTGTCAAATATATGTATTGAATTTAATGAATCACTATGAAAAAAAAGTTAGATTAAGCTTCATGTTCAAACTGCTTAGGCTGACGACACTATGCCATGCCAACGATAGCAAATAATAAATAGCTACTACTACTATTAAAATATAATACTTATCGACATCGATCCGACGAAGAAGTGGTGAAGATCACATAAATGATTGTCGAATTATGATTAAAAGAATATTCGTAGCTGCAGCGCAGTAGCAGCGCTGCTTTCAGCTGCTACGACAGCATCAATATTTATGTTTTTGTCGGGCTTGACCTACTTTCTCTCTTGTTTTTATACTTTGTTCCCATAAAAAATGGGAAAAAAAAGGTATAATAAAGTTGTGCGAATGTATGTAACAGGGAGAAGAAAAAATTTCGGAGCTTCTAATAGCTTAACTGCTTTCTTTGACGCACAGACTTCTTCTTGTCTGGCTGACGATCGTGTTCAATCTTTTAATATTTGTCGGTTAATATCTTTATTCTCTCAAATTGTTATCCTGGATAATTTTTGATAATCTTTTCCCTTGAGATATTCTATTGTAAGTATATATTTTTCCACATCAAGTCTCATTCGTGTGAGCTTTGTCTGTGATAATGCCAAAATCTTTACAGAAATCTGGGTACTGCAGTAATTTCGGCTTTATTAATTCCTCCGTTTTATTTGAATTGCCTTTAGATCGAATTGGTAAGTGTTGTAAAAAATATAGGCAAGTGTCGCTATGCAGAACTGTTAGAGCGAGACGAAAGCCGAAGCTGACGTCGAGTGTAGCTTAGGTGTGAATGTATGTGTGATACGATAATTCGGCTGATGCCATAGTTAATAGACGCATGCACACTAAAATTCACTGCGCTGGACTAAAACATTGGTAATGACAGGCTTGGCTGAAAATTATCATTCCATGGATGGCCCAAACCCGGCATCAGATGTGGGATCTAACTCCTGTCCAACAACATAGGAGGAACAGTTTTGTGCTTTGCTGGAGCAACAAAATCGCAATTTCTTGGAATATGCAAAATCTTTTCAGGCATCTGAGCGTGAGCCGCAACAAAATGGTGTTGTGATACGGCCTAAATTTAATTCGGAGTGGATGCTATTCAATGGTGTGCCACGGTTGACATTGCTTTGAGCGAGAGACGCTTGGATGACAGTTCCTTAATTTTGCCATTAAGTGAATCACCAGAAGGTGGTGCGTCACAATGGCTGTCGCAGGTGTTCTACCCTGGAATCACATGGCAACAGTTCCGGCAATTTTTTGAGCAACCGTTTGAGAGCATTGAGACACCAGCGGCTTCGTTTCTAAATTTACTTAACAGTCGCCCAAATCCTGGTGAGAGCTTCGCTTTTTACACGTCACTTCCAACCAAAAGGCGTGACTTGAGCATAGAAGAAATCGCTGGACATTTGACCAACTTTGATCGTCGT
Source organism: Lordiphosa fenestrarum (assembly GCA_035044985.1). Taxonomy (NCBI): domain Eukaryota; kingdom Metazoa; phylum Arthropoda; class Insecta; order Diptera; family Drosophilidae; genus Lordiphosa; species Lordiphosa fenestrarum. Next base: position 33,714 of record JAWNNO010003394.1, read on the forward strand.
TTGCAACGATTAGCCTACAAGTCGATTGTTCATGACAGACGTCACAGACGGAACTGCAGGTGCTCACGTTGGACAAGCGGCGCACAGTGGCCGGATTCGCGAATTTGGCGTTGCAAAAATCAATTTTTGATGTTCGAATTTTTTGAGCAAATTTCTTTAATTCAATAAAGGGAACACCAGATAGCCCTAAAAACTTTGGCTTTTTGAATTTGGTCAATTAGTTTGGTTACAAATGTCAATTTTGTAAACATATAAAAACCAAACGGTAATACCGATTTGAATTTGGTTGATTTTTTTGAAAAGATGCACTAATTCTTAACGTGAATACATTAAAAAACTGTATTATTTCAAAGTTGAATGTTCCACATTCAAGTTTTAGGTGGACACTATTTTTGGTTGAGTTTTGTATCTTTGATAGACTCGAAAATATCAATTTCACCCGACTTCAGTTGTTTCGGAGCATAGGTATTATATATTAGTCTATTTATTAATGTATTGTAAAATTTGCAGCTGCCACAACCTGCCACCTTAGACGTTACATTGATATTTGCGATTTAATCTACAGGTAAATAATATTTGGGAAGAACAAGAACCAACGAAGAAGAATAAGAACGTTACAGGCAACATTTTATAGCTTATTTTATGATTTACTGAGATAGGTAACACATAATATAGTTAGTTACAATTGGCCTTTTCTGCTTTTGCGCTTTACAACTAGCAAGTGGGTGGATTTTTTACCTACCCTCGAGTGACCCTTTCAACAGGTATTAGCTATGTTTGAAGTTACTCATTGTCTTTTGATGGTGTTGTGAATTGTTACCTAATATTGCGTAACCCTTTCAAAAGGATTTTGTTTTTTTCAGACCACGACTACTTTACGTGTTGCTACCTGTGTTCCTTGTTTACATACTTATAAAGGGCTTACTCCGGTAAAGGCAGATTATTCAGATTTGAACAGTCGAGCGAAAAAGTACGCACACATAGTGATATTTGTTTTATCGAAAATGGACAACAGCAAATTATTTGAGCTCTTCAAAACCACGGAATTACAAAATGCTTTCGAGTCGTTAGTATAAACCGAACTTAATTATACAAATGATGATTTGAAGGATGGGGAAATCATTACGACGAAAATACAAAACATATTCTACAGACTACAATCTAAATGGAAACCAGCAAATCGGACTGAGAAAAGATTTATACAAAAAAAACACAATTTGGCTTGATGGATTTTCTTGTTTCGAAGGTAATGACGAAATATCTCTGATAAGCCCGCCGAACCAAACCGAAATTTAAATTCAAATTTATTAGGAGGCAATCAAGGTTCTTTCAACAATTCGAAAATATAAGAAAACAGCTATGTGTCGCCATAAACCATTGTCAGCCTTCAATTGACAACCCTTTCTTTCCAGTTTGCGCTATATGCGACCATTACAACCAGACATGATAAGCTGTAATTAGCTTTTGATTTCCTTCTCGTGGAAAGTTCCAATCTCTCTTCCCTGTAAGGTTTCAAGCAAATAAAATGCGTTTCCTAACTTTTTCTTAACTCGGCACTTCGTAAACTGAGGTACCAATTTCTTGTTAAAATGTTGGCTAAAATTACTTAAGTAGAAATTGCGTTTGATCACCTCTTGGCCAATTTGAAACGACACCGTACGCTTCTCTACTGTTTTTCTTTATGTCCTGCCTCAACAAGGCTAATTGGTCTGCTCTCGTCAACATGGGAGATACTGGGCAAATGTTGATCCCATTCTGTTTGGTCAGCTCGAAAATACGAGCGGATTGCTGCCAACAACGAGCGGTTTACTCTCTCCGCAGCGTTACTTTGGGGAGAGTAAAGAGCTGTAAAAATATGACGAATGCCAAACTTGGTGAACAGAGCTTCAAATTCATTGGACTTGAACTGCGAGCCGTTGTCGCTAATTATCGACTCTGGAACTCCAAATTCTGCAAAGATTTGATGACTTAAAAACTCATTGATCAAGGAGGTTGTGAACTTTTTTAATGGACACAGCCAGTGATATCTGCTAAAATGGTCTAGAACAATCAATAGTCCGATGTGACCCTTCTTGCTGCGTGGATATGGACCCAAAATATCAATGTAGAGCCTTTGTAAAGGCCTACATGATACACTCTGTTCACCAATAGGTGGACGTAACGTTTTATTAGGAGGTTTCGTTTCCATGCACACATCACACGTACGAACATAGTCGCGAACCGGTTTAGACAATCCTGGCCAATACAAATGTCTTCTCAGCCTTTCAATGGTTTTATGCATCCCTCCATGAGCAGATACAATACTGTCGTGCGCTTTGACGAATCACATTTTCTCGCAAATTTTACGGCACAGTTTCCAACGGTCAGAGTCCTGTGCGTCGTTTCTTGAAGGATACTCGGTTCGAATATAGACAAACTTGTCTGCAACACGCAAATCCGGGAACTTGTCAGTGTTCGCTTCGACTCTCGCTTTTAATTCTAAGTACTCTTGCTCTAGGAAAGCATACGAGTCTAAATCAATCTACGGACCTATAAGTTCCACGCCATCTATCTGATCTTCGCAAATCCTTGACTAAGCGTCAGGCACAATATGGTCCTTTCCCTTGCGATGGGATATAGTGAACTTAAAAGCCTGTAAGCGAAAGAACCAACTAGCTAGTCGACCAGATATATCTGTCACTACCTCAAATGGCTGTAATTCCAAATAACAACGGAAATTTTCGATTGCCAATATTACGGCCAGGCATTCGCGTTCTGTAACGCTATAGTTCTTCTGTGATTTTGATAGCTTTTTGGACATAAAAGCTAACGGCCTTTCTTCTCCACTGTCAGACAACTGCACGAGCACCGCTCCAATGCCATAGTCGCTGGCATTGCAGTGTAAGAAAAACTTTCGATTAAAATCGGGATTCTGAAGTACAGAAGCGGAAGTAAGAAGGGTTTTTAAGTTCTCCATAGCTAATTGAGCTTCCGGAGACCAATTAAACCGTTTCTTAGTCGATAGGACTTCCGTAATTGGGAATGTGACTTCCGCAAAATTTTTAATAAAGCGGAAACCTCGTACTTGCTTTATATTTTTGGGTGTGTGCCAGTTTAAAACACATGAAATTTTTTCTGGGTCCGTAGCTATCCCTCCGCTTCCGATCACATACCCTAAGTAGTTTACTTTGGTGACGCAGAATTGGCTTTTAGCCACGTTTAAAGTAAGATTAGCCCTTCGAAATTGATCGGCTAATCTGACTAACACTGATTGATGGGATTCGAAATCTTCGGATACAATGCATAAATCGTCTAAGTTTCCAAAGACGCAATGGCGCAACTCTGGTGGAATTAACTCATCCATGAGGCGGCACATTGTTGACGGCGCATTACAAAGCCCAAAGGGCATACAAGTGAATTGAAACAGAGATCTGTCTGGTACTGTGAAAGCAGATCGAATTGCTTCGCTTCTTCTGCTAGCTCAATCTGCCAGTAGGCATCTGTGAGATCCAATTTGGAAGTCAAATTTGCTTTTGGAAGACGAGCGAATATGCCATCTATGCTTTTTCGTGAATTCGTTCACCTTTCTCACGTCTAAGTATAAGCGAACCGTGTTGGGCTTTACGACCATTCGCATAGGCGAACTCCATGCACTTTGCGAAGGCTCAATTACACCCAAACTCAACATGCGATCGATTTCGGCATACATTAATTTCTCGACTGCCGGACTTACTGGGTAATGCCGTTGCTTTACGGGCTTAGCATCTCCGATATCGATGTGATGCTTAATTAACGCTGTACGTCCTAACCCTTGTTTCTCAAAATTTGGAAACAGTTCCTTAACAGTTTCCAGGTGTCTTAGCTGACTGTCGGACAAAGGATATTTATCTAAAGCTTGTTCTTCTATACCGTCAGAATTGGATACGGAGCTAATAATTCCGGGAGCTAATGCAAATAGATGCCAGAAATCTATTCCTAAGATCAGTCTTTGTGCGATAGAACTGATCACGTAAAGGTCGAATTCCTTCTCTTGATCTTCATTTGCACTCGAAGGATTCCCAGTACCTGATGTGGCTTGGCATCAGCTGTACGTACTTGTGACACAATAGGTTTAAAATTAGAAAACTGCGAAAAATTTTCTTGGGCTAGTGTTGAACCGATACAACTTATATTTGCTCCGCTATCGATCAGTCCTAATTCGGAAAAATTCAGGAACGAAACACTAGCATAACTACGTCTATCTATATTACATTGAAAAATAGTAGAAACAAGAAGTGGTTTCTTTGACTTAATCACACCGAAATATTTTCGCATGCGAATAGTATTACGTCGGCTCTTTTTTATGTGGCCTGAAAAAATTCTATCTCTAATTAAATAATAGTTTCTTAGCCTCTCATGGTAAGGTAGAAAATTCAGTTTAACTTCATTTTTATTGTCTTCATTGACTTCATGCTTGCGATCTAGAACTTTAACGACTTTACTGGCTAAATTCGGATTAATTTCTATTTTTGGGGCATCCTGCCTTGATTGGATGACCCCGCTTGTCGGTTTTCCGATCTGCGCTTACAGGTTGGGCAATTCGGTTTATAAATTTGGGGAGCTCCACAACCATAACAGAAGATGCGTCTCTCTGCCAAGCAATCCTTCCACACGTGTCCTGGAGATTCGCAATTCCCACAAATTATCTTAGTGGAACCAATCCGATTGACCGCTGCAATTTTAAGTTCTCCATCACTGATCCGCTTCTCCTCATTCGGCTCTTTATCAAGGGCGTATACGCGATATGCACCTGAATCTTTGGCTTTTGGTGGCGTCGTGCGTGACCTACCAGAAAATTTTCTCGTTTCTGCACGAGACGACGTAACTCAGAGATGGACGATATCTTTTCAAATAATAATCTGTCTTTCATTTCTGTAAGCAGATTTCCTTGAATCATTTCAACCAATTCCTCCTCAGCAAAGCTAACGGTAACAGACCGACTCTCACTATACTGTTCACGCAAAGCTAAGCAAAATTCAGTCCAGGAAAATGTTTTTACCCTCTTATGAAATCGCCAAAACCAACTACTGGCTTTGCATATCAGCAGCTGATTAATGTTTTTATTCAATAACTCAAAATCGTTATCAAGGTTTTCTTGAGTTAAGATTTTCACTCGGAGTACAAGAACTCCTCGACTGATAAACCATCTTGGGTACCATGGAGAACATCGGCTATTTTAAGGGAGCTTAATACTTCCCTAAAATTTGAGGACCTAGCACTTCGCTGACTAGACTGAGTCTCCACAGCTGATGCTTGCTCTGGGGCCGTTCCTATACTGGATACGTTTATTGAGGCTAAAACACGAGATACTGTCTCTTTGACGATCGACTACAAAATTTTCCAATGGATTATTTTCTGCTCGCTGTTGAGCTCGAGATCGGCGAGGTCTCCCTTTCTTGCGAGGTGCATTTCTATTCTGTTGCCTACGTGGCACTGCTCCTTGATTGGTGGGAGTGCTTCCCACAGGAGGTATATTACCATGGCTAGGACTGGTTGCTTCTCCTTCCGGATGATTTAAAGACCCTCCGGCCTGATCATCAGCGTTTTCCAACGCTCTAGCTAACGAGCGAGTACAAAGACGTGTTGCTGCCGGGGGAGCATTCTGTGCATTTTTCTTTGGTTTGGGGGAATGGTTTCCCACTACGTACTTCAAATCTTTAGGATGAGCCAGCTTAAAACAGCTTGGACATTCCTTTTGGGTTTTTACTCGACTCTCAAGGCAATTTTTGTGGAACACGTGCTGACATTTGGTGATAGCACATGGTTGCGTTTCTTCCATACGTTCACCACAAATAATGCATGCGTTTTGATCAGCCTCAGACTGATGCTGTTCTGTATTTTCGTCAAAACAATGGTTGACTGGCATCCTGGGATGGGATCCATAAAATAAAATGAATACAATTTTTTTTTTTAAATTAATAGTGGAGGATAATTTAAATTTGGGCTATTGAAACTAATGGCTATTCCTGCTTTCCTTAGTGATTAAACTTCGATCGATATTCCGCGGACAAAGATACACATGCGCATAAACTTTTGTGTTCCAGCAGAACAAAATATTAAAGAAAACTAAACACAAATGGTATCACTATAAAAACCAAGGTCATGAAACACAATGAATAAATTCAAGCAAAAGTAATGCTAAGCAAAAAACTGAAAAAACTCATCATAGCTGCCTGCCCCACGTTCGGCGCCAAAAATACTTATGTAGCAACCGCCTTATTGAAAATGCCCAGCGCCTAACTAAAATTGCCTTATGCGCTGGTTGCATCCAATGGGCCTGTGGACCAACAGCTAAGCCGCGGGCTGGACCCTTTAAGACCGTAGCTCTTGCGGGATGGGGGGGTTGTTGCTGCCGCTGCAGATCGCCACTACATTTTTATTTTATATAGAGTCCCTACAGAATCTAACTAAGAACTGAGACAATTCTCAAAAACAAAAAACAACACTATAGTTGGCCATTGACCAGCAAGCGATGGATGACAGGCCGTACTAAAAAATAATCAAAAATAAAAGGAGGCACTTATAATTTGGAAAGGATGGAGCGGTGGTCTTAGATGTTGTTTGCCACGCCCCTTATTCTGAAGCCACCCAACCATGGTCTTCATATGTTAATGTTGGCTGAAGACACCAAAAATGTTCACATATTACATTTCATTTATGCTCCATGTCGTCGGAAAATAATAAACTTTAGCAATTCATTTTCATATTTATATTTAGAGAATTAAATCCAATCCCCTTCCTCTTATAATCATTAATTTTTCTAACATAATTTTCTTCATTTTAATTCTTTATAAAAACTAATGCAGCACCCCTCGCTGGGCTCAAACTAAAAAAAAGCATGACCATATTTATGAATAGGAAGTCAAGGTGCGTTCACGCTCAAGAATTAATTTTACAGGGTATCAATGGTTCGCAATTGGTTCTGTTCAGGCCAAAACAAAGGAGCTTCAGAAGTCGGCTAGGCTGACTTTAAAAAGCTGAAGCTTTTCACCACGCTAGGTCTAAGCTATGTGTAAGCTAGTCTTAAGGTTTAGTTGAAATTGAACTGTGAAGCGAAAACATACATGTGTACCAGTACGAACATTTATTGAAGAATTATAACGAAATCACACAACATCACAACACGTTAAAAAAAACCCATTAATTTTTTCACACCCCACAAGGTTTTGTAAAAGAAACTCACCCCCCCACAAACAAAAGTCCTTCGAGCCGGATATTTTGTTAAATTCTCGTGCACACTCGCCCCAGCTCGCAACGGTGAAGTTCCCCACACACACACACATCAACGTTCATCTTTACATACAACCAAGAAGTTTAGTGCATTAAAAACAAAAATCATATTGAAGTGCTTCATATTTCCGCGGAGGTGTTTTTTTTGTGCATGCCCAATTGTTTTAGCTAAAACAAAGACATACATACTTGCAACATAGATCAGTCCACCTGCCCATTTGGTTTTAGCTAAAAACAATTACACACACACGCATACTCAGATCAGTGGCTGAAAACATAAAGGCGGCAATTTTTCCGTTGTATTTGCCTAATTGTTTTAACTAAAACATATACATACACACGCATACATACATACACATCAGTGGGTGAATACATATGTAAAGGCGGCAATATTTCTCCCACTCCATTCCATTTCATTCCACTTGTGATTAAATTTTCTCATGGTTCTGCGCCATTTACACACACGAAATCGTGAATCCATTTCTGAACAAATTTTTCATGGTTCTGCGCCGTTTACATATATAAACGATTTTGTGACAAATCCATTACAGTAAAATAGAAAAAAATGTAACACAAACAAAAACCCCGCAAAGCAAAAAACACCATTTAATATTTATTATACACACATATGTACATATTTATCCATTTGTGCATGTCCGTTTATACTAACAAATATATTTATATACATATAAACATCCAACAGCATTCCAACTATTTTTCCTAAACCCATCAATATTAATAAAAACTACAAAAAACTTATTTCGTTTAACTTGCTGAAAATATTGATCCGCATCTAATTAGGAGGCAACTGTACCATCCATACCCGTTGCTTTCCAGTTTACGGATTTCGACACATACATCCATACAGACCTTTTGGCACATAACGGGTACTAATATATACATATACTATATACTAGAGCTGGCAAAAAATCGATGTTCATGGCATCGATTTTTTGCCAACATTTTTAGGAAAACATCGATTAAAATCGATTTAAATCGATTTTTTGAATTTGTCTCAAATAAATACTTAGGGTATATATTTCATCATCTAGATGGCACTATCTGCCACATAAACTAGCAAATAACAATGTAGGATCTATATAGATGAAAAATCGGCCCTTATAGGAATAAAAATATATATATTTGAAACCACATAACCCAAATTTATTTTCCATTTAACATTTATAACTTAAAATAAATCACTTCATGTAATACTCTTAATGATGAAATTCTTTTCACATTTGACTTGTGCAACTAATAATAACAGAATGAAATTACTCCTCCAGCCACTGGTTCCTATTAATAAATAGGACCATATCGACGTTATTTGGTTTTAAAGAGGCACGCCTGTCCGAGATTATGTTCAGGGTGACCATACTGTTTGACTAAACGAACGAGTAAACAGCTGACTCGGTGTGGTTTATTTGTTTTTTAATGCGATTGGTTGTTGCTGGTGATTGTTTTGCGTAAAAGTTGACTAAAATTGCTCTGCCTCTTCGAATTGCCTTTCCATTGCGTGGAGTTGAAAATTCGTTTATTCATAAACATTTTGTGTTGCAGCAAATAATAAAATAACCAAAGCAAGTGTGCGGCCAGCTGTTTGTATATCGATAGAAATATCGATAACTTCATGGGGCTGAGCTCGCGGTTAAAGTTGACCAGTGGATGACCAGCGTTTAAGTTTGTTCCTCCGGTTACGCAGCCTACATCATGACACACTCAAATTCGGTTAAACTGCCTGTCAAGTTGACCTACCGGACTTTGAGAAATCGGGCCTAAATGAATCACATCCATTGTAGTTTTTTACAATTTTGTTCTTACCCTTAGACGCTGTGTTTCGCCGCTAAAAATAGTGATGGAACTTTTTCGATCTTAATCGATTCTCAAAAAAAATATCGATGTTTCGCACACAGGCAAAAAATCGATACATGGATTCGAGAATCGATTTTTTTGCCAGCTCTACTATATACAAATCGCATACCCTTTATACGGGTTTGGCATATTGATTTTTTTGTCAACTTTATAAAATTTTAAGAAATTGGCAAAACGAAAAACCTTAAATCCTATTAATTAAATGAAACTTTTATTATTTATTTATTTATTTATTTATTTATTTATTTATTAATAGTCGACAAACAAAGACTGTCAACAAATTTAAAAGCACGTTATAAAAAGGCTTATTTACTAAGGAGGCATAAAAAGAAAGCCTAACAAAATTACAAAATAAACTAATAACGACTCCGACTCGGTGGGGGATTTTTATTTGCCCGTCCGGCCAGCTATGCCCCGATTCACAGCCTGTTGTGGTCAGAGTCGATATTAGAGCTAACAAAACCATTTAACAAATATACAGGCCTGTTCAGTTTTTCACTTACATTAAT